>QVTG01000180.1:0-44553 GCA_013305925.1 Geotrichum reessii | reverse complement strand
TCAAGCAAACCATCAGCAAAGAAGTTGCGGTAATGAGTTCAAGAACTTGACTACCGCTCCAAGACCCTTCTTGGTATTAAGCAGGACTCTCAGATCAAGTTCCGGAGAAACTTCACTTAAGAAGCTACGCTCCACAGGATGATCAAAGAGAGACACCTTTTTAGTAAACCGAGTGAGGTTTGATAGCCTAAATACCATTATATAAATTTGCCAAAATATTATTTTGTTTTTTTAAAGGATTTTATGCTTTCAACGTTGTCCCAGGACGTTACTAAAACTTTAAAAAAAAAACAGTTTACAGCTATAATGATTTTCTTAAACTACTTTTATAATCTTTACTTAGTAAAATTCAAAAATTGGCATTATGGCCGAGCGGTTAAGGCGAAAGACTTGAATTCTAATGTTCAGGCATCTTTTGGGATTTCCCGCGCAGGTTCGAATCCTGCTGATGTCGATTTTTTTGATATTTTCAACATACAGAATGAACTGGAAAGATAAAAAAACAATGATGTTGTTAGAATCTTTTTTAATATTTATGTTTTGTTTGTTTATCTATTTGAGTTTAACGTAATTAGCAGGAAAAATACCTGTCTCGCCTGTGCTTGTGATTTTACCTGACCACCAGTCATTGCAACTTTGAGTTCGGTCAACAATTTCGACAGTCTCGCCCTGAATTAGACGTAGATCTCCCACGGCTTGAGGTTCATAATCGTATATTGCTATACAATACTCGGGGACATCTTTTGACATTATGGTATTCCCATCAGTTACCACTGCAGCATAATTGGCAACAAAAGACTTTGTTTCAGTGTCTGCACTTAACTTTGTCTGAGACTGACAGCGTCGAAACTTAAGCAAACCAATTTCTTTTTCAGCACGGGTCCGCACGGTATTAAACTTGGAATTGTATGCTGCAATCACATTGTTACCTTGATTCCAATTTTGTATTCCCGTATTATTAGCCATTGAGCTTTCAAGCGTTTTGCCTAATGTATAATAAATATTCAGCTGGACATAATACATGCTGATAAAAAGCGACTCAATCAACTTATCGGTAAGTTCAAAAAAAAGTGGTAATTCCTTTTTAAGTAACGTGTTGAGCCAGTTGTATTCCTGCTCAGCAATCTCTAGATTATTTTGCGTCACAAAATAAGATTTCTCTTCTGAGGCAGAACGCTCGTGTTGTTTTGCCGAAAGCTTTGCAAGAGCAGCTTTGTAGCGATCAACATCTAACACTTTATGTTGGCGTTTTTTCTCCACTTTGTGTATGGCCTCAATATTAGCCAGAACAACGACAGTAGGTTTCATGATTTTGTTGCGAAGCATTTCAATCTCTGGTTCAAGTATCTTGCGGGACAGATTAACCGCATCTGCAAATTGCTTATACAGCATTTCAGGAACCTGATTTTTGGTCGATGCCATGGTTTTTATAACTACTTGATCTTCATTGTCTAAACTGTTGCATAAGTCTAGTATTTGGGTTTCTACCATAACTTCAGCAAACCCAACTTGTCGCTCAAACAACTGTTCAAGAAAATAAAAATAAGTTTTAATTTCTGAATTGAACTTTTGTAGCTCCGATTTAAGTTCAAGGATTCGTGTATGAAAGTCTTGATACACAAAGTCTTGCGTTGTCTGGCCCTGTTGAAAAGTCAGTAAATTACTATTTATATCAGCGCTTAAGAGCGGTGCATCTTACTACATGAAGTTTTTGCTTAACATTCTGTGGAGCCTATAAAGATTTGTTATTATTAGTTTTTTTCTCAAAAAAAAAAAAAAAAAAAAAAAGACAATAATAATGATCACCTACTCTCGCAATTTGTCGAGTAAACCCTTTCCAACTCATGTTCACTACTATTTTTTTTAATTTTTATAAATGATAAGTTCAAAGCAAAGGAGGAATACTCAAGTAATAAGACTCAAAGGCATTTCAAAGTGCCATTAATACAAAAGTATTTTGATAAATATCATGATCTTTTTTTTTAATATTTTCTCTTTATATTTCTCAGATAATTTCTTTGATATTTGAATCAAAATAAATAAACCACCACGTCTTTTCCTTCATCACAAGTGCTTTGTATTATTTTACGTATCATGTGATTTAGTATAAATTGATATGTTGTGGGCAAGGGTTTATGTACCTTTACAACTGGAAAAAAAAAGTGTGTTTTAAAAATTTCCGACCAATCTCAGCAAAAAAAAATTTTTAAAACACTACCTTTCCTCGGAACCCATCGCAACCCAGGATCAGCAGCTTCAACTGAAAAAAAATAAAAAGATATAATTTCTTCATTTCAAAATGTGGTCGTTACTTAGAACTTCTTTTGCTACTTTCACTAGACCTACTGTTGCCAACACCATCCTGAGCAGCGTTTCGCAGCAGATGAGAGGCATGAAGGTTAAGTCTTCTGTCAAGAAGTTCTGCAAGGCTTGCTACGTATGTAAAACATGGGTTATCTTCATAGTATAAGGATAATACCTTTTTTTTTTTGATTTTTTTTCTGATTTTTAACAATTTTTTTTTATTTGTTTTAGACTGTCAGAAGAAAAGGTCGGACTTACGTGTATTGCAAGGCCAACCCCAAGCACAAGCAGAGACAAGGTTAATAGACTGATCTTTTGATAACTTCGACGACTTTTCTTTCATTTCCTTTGCCTATGACATCTTAGTTGTTTCTTCTTTTTTTGTTATATCACGTTTTTTTTTTTTTTGTTCACTGCATCGGTATTGCTGCCAGCGACATACCCCAGCAACAAAATATCCTCATGTAAATAGTCATCATTTAATATAACAGATAAATAGTGTTTTTTTATCGATTATTTTAATGGCCTGGGATATGGGAGCAATTCCTTTTCTATTAGAAGTACCTTACAAGACAACCATCTTAATGATTAATGTAAACAAAACTTTTTTTTGACTCTAAATACAAATATATAACACTAAACAGACATTAAACAATTTTTTTTATAATTAATTCTAGGCCAAGTATCTATCGAGGCTTTCACCAAGAACGTCTTCAACAACAGGTACTAAGTTCTTTCTAACTTCAATTTCAACAGATTCGTCATCGTCTTCAAGAAGTTCAGCCAAAACAGGAACAAGCTGAGGCAGCATTGTAACCCATTCTTCACCTAGCTTACCAAAGAGAGACTTCATGGTTCTAACGGCCCAGATCTTCTCAGAAACAGAGCACGACTCCTGCATGTGAACCAAAACCTTGTCGTTAATGACCTTGTACTGCTCAGGTGAGGATACAGTCTCAGCCAGACCAACAATAGACTTGACAAGTGCATTGCCATGGTTTGCGTCGATAGTGGGAATCTGTTCAATGAGAGCAACCACAATCTTGTCAAATCTAGCCTGTGCTTGCCAAAACTCTTCACGATCGTACTGGAAAGATACAATCAATGTGTTAAGAACAGAAACTCTCAAGCTAGCGTCTTCCTTAGAAATCTCCTTGGCACTTTCGCTGTAGAAAGGCTCAAGGATGTTGCAAACAGGGTCAACAAGATAACTGAAGTAGCTTGTGATAATAGACTTGAGGCTGCCAAAGAGTTTGGTTAGGTACTTGAAGAAAACCGTTTTCCGGGCAACATCAGACAAAGCACCAGAAGATCCTTCTCCTTCAATAGCCCATCTAACCATGCGTACAAACAGAGGACGGAAGGTCTTGTCATTCAATTTCATAACAATTTGAATACCTGTCTTGATGGTGCGAGTCTCGATGCGATGAATGGTGTTCTGGTCATATTTCTCAGTTAGTCCTCTGACTTCAAAGGACTTAAGAAGGAAAGTAACCAAGTTGGCAGATTGAGAAGACACTGTCTTTCTGTCTGAAGAAGAAATAACGTTATCAACAGAATCCAAGTGCAAAGCAATCGCATTCCAACCTGAGTTGACAGCATATGTCCAGGTTTGGGTGAGAGCCTGCAAAACAGCCTTGGCGTCCATGGAGCTGGCAACGTTTTCGATAAGAGTCTGTCTAGTGGCAACAGATACATTGGATAAGAAGATAAGTTTGAAAATGTTGACAAGCGAAGAGTTCATGAAAGCTGGAATGCGTTTGACAAGACCAGCAACCAAACCAAAAGTGGCAAGCTGAATAAGTTCGGAATTTTCCTTGGTTTGTTCTTCTTGTTTTTCATCACCCTTAGGAAGAGATTCCTCAAATTTTTTGAAAAGAACAGGAATAATCTTGCCAAAGTATCCAATAGCTCTAGCACCAAGAACAGAAAACAGACTACTGATGACAGAAACAGAAGAAACAAGAATCTCGACATCACCGTTAAGAAGACCTTTAGGACCAACGACTAGATCAAGCAACTGAAGCAGCTGTTTAGGTTCAAAGTCATTGCCAAGTTTGAGAACAACGACTTCCAAAGAGTTGAAAGCCTGTTGAACAATAGCCTTAGACAGGTCTTGGCTGACCAGCTCAACAAGAACAGAAAATGCAATGAAAGCAGCAGCCTTGGCTTCCTCATCAGCAGCAGACTCAAGCTCAAATTTGCTCCTGAGTAATAAAACAGATTGTTGTCTAGTCTTCTCGTTGTCAGAAACCAACAAAATGTTCTGAAAGACGTTAACAAAAGTGTTAATAGGCAATAACTCCAAGAAAGAATCCAAAATGAGATGGTAGCTGTTAATGACCAGTACAAGATCATCTCGGTCTTCTCTCTTGCGAAGATCAGAAAGAGTTTGAAGAGTGTTTTTAATAATTTCAACCGAAACCTCATTGACAGCCTCCTGCTCAGCAGAAGCCTCTTTGAATAGTACAGCAGTAGTAACACGGAGCGAGGGAGTGTCAGAAATAATGTTTTCGTTGGTAATAATAGAAGCCAGGTACTGAATCAATGTGGACTTCAATGAAAGTAAATTAGAGGTGGAGTAGCCAACAATAGAGTTGAAAATTTGTCTACGAGTGAAAGGAGAGCCAACCTCGCGTTCCTCTTCAGTAAGCTCATGAACAGGAATGAGTTTGATGAGATCCAAGAAGTTTCTGATAGTGAAAAACTGCTCAGAAACGGTAAAACTTCTAAAGAAAGACTCAGCAAATTGCAACAATGACTTAGCATCAACAGACTTTCTTTTCTGTTTAGCTTCAAAATACTTTTGACCAAGCAGGAAAATCAAACTGTGCAAAGCAAAACTAGAACCAAGGGTTTTAACCAAAGTGCTAAAGAGTCTAACACGTCTGTGTCGGGGGATGTGGGCAAAAGCAGCCACAAAACTGAGCAGCAAAAAATCAACATCACCAACGTTGCTTTCCTTCTGATTGGAAAGCAAAGCAGGAATAACCTGAGTGATTGTTTGCTGGATGACATGAGCAGAGAATTCATCATCTTGACGAATAGTGTTGGCACCCATAAATGTAAAGATAGGCATAACACTATGGAGGACAATATCTGAGTCAAGACTAGCAAGGTTGGCAACAAGAAGTAAAAATCTGTTCTGAACTTGCTGGCTGCTAGATGATCTAATGCAAGAAACAAGAATATCAACACGCATAGAGTTAGAATCAAGCTTGAGGTTCTTAAGCTTTTTGAGCTCAGCAACAATATGAATCATGCAGTTGGCAAGAACCTGTTGAGTGTAGTTGACAGGTAAGGAAGAATCAGTACCAAGAGTCAAAATCTCGTCAAGAATGACAAAAAGTTGAGCCAAAAGCTGGGTGTTGCCTTCAGTGTTATTTCTCTCAAGACTCTCCAAAATCAAAGTAGTCTTTTTAAGATGGCGCTCGGCGATATCAGCAAGATCACCTGTTTGAAGCTTCTGTTTGGCAGTACCACTGCTTCTTCTACGGCGTTTAGGGATACCAGCAGAGCTATTAGAGCTGTTATCGAGTTTACAATTTTCCAGCACGGAGACAAAAATATTGGTGGGAATAGAAACAGTGAAAAGAATCTCTGTAGGGTCATAAGTATTTTGACCGTCAATTGCAAAATCAACAAGAAAGTTAAACAAATCAAGAATAGTCTCAAAGCGAAGAGAACTCCAAATGGAAACGATCTTGTTGCTAGCTTTTTCAGCAATACCAGCATCACCGGACTTGATGCATGATTTGAGAAAAGCGACACCGTTACCACATTCACCAGTAGTAATAATATCAATTACCTCAGATTCAAGCTCATCAAAAGAAGTCTTGGTGGAATCACAAATAGCCTTAGTGTTACTGGAAGCCTCTATCCAAGTGTTGAGAAGAATCTCAAAGTAGCTGGATCTGTTGGACTTAATGTACTGATTCAACAACTTCATAAGTCCAAGCTTTATAGTTGGTATTTGAATGAAAGTAGCTATAGTAGCCAAACTACTGTAAAGTTGAGTAGCAGCAGTTTTGAAGGTCTTTTCTGGAGAGGTAAAAAACTTGGAAATGAAAGGGAAAACAGAATGAGCGCTGACAATGAATTCGCCAGAGTTAGCAATCAGCAAATCAATAAACTGACTGATCTTACTAGAAGCAACCCATGTAACCTCACCAAATTTCTCAGAGGGCTTAAAAACATCGTTAATTCCCCAGATTGAAAGCTTTTTGTTGCTATAAGACTTTTGAATTTCAGTCAAAGCAGTGACGGCAAGACGACGAACACGCTCGGATGAATCAGATAAAGAAACCAAAAGAGGACCGACCAAAGCTTGGTAGTCAATTATAGAACTGTTCTTTGAAACAAGTTCAATGAAAATTTTGATGGCATCTGCTCTGACCAAAGAAGGGAAATGACCACACCAAACACTGGCTAAGAAAGAAACGGCCTGGTTTTCGTTAATAACAATGTGTTTGAGAACCTTCTCAAGAGACTTAAAAGGAACAAGCTGAGAAAAGATGTTGGCACGCTCAACAAAAATGTCAGTGAAATCAGCATTAAAGAAAGAGGGAATAGTAATTTCCTCAAGACTTCGAATCTCTGTCTTAAGCTCGGACTTGGAGGCAGCAGATTTAAACAAATTGGCGTCAGTATCAACAGATTCTGACTTACCGAGAATGCGAGTATTGAAAGAAGACTGTAGAGCCAATTCTATAGCTTCAAAAGAAACTGCGGAAGATTCAAGGGCGGTTTTGAAGATTAGTTCCTTCTTTTCGGACATCAAAATGTGTTCCAGAATAGCAGTTAGTTGAGCTTTAGTCGCTTGTGAAGTCTTAGGAGTAGTAGCAACAGCAATAGCATGCTTTAGTATCAACTCCAACTCAGAGTCGGTGACTTCAATGTTAGTAACAATAGTGACAAGGCTAGACAAGTCATCAACAGAATAAGTAAGTAGAGACAGTGCCCAAATAGTGACAAACCGGTGAATGTTGTAACTTTCAGAAATAGAAACAACCTCCTCAGTGATGGTTTTGTTCTTCTTCAAAATCTTGTAAGTGGTGGTTTCAAAAGGAGCTGGCTCCTCATCTCTGCCCTTGACTATTTGAGTGATGGCAGCCAAACCACTCTTTTGGCTAGATGACCAATTCAGAGCAATAGATTGAATTGAGGCATTGAAAACTTCAGTGCTAAGCTGAAACTGACTACCAATGACAGAAAAAATCATATAAGCGGCAATTTGAGCTTCACTACGCTTCTTAAGACGAATGACATCTGACAAATCAGACAGGAATCGGTCAACGATATCTTCTTGAGACTTGCCCTTTTCCTTAAGATGAAGAATGACCCATATAGACATTGACGACCAAAAAGTGAGTAACAGTTGATAATCGAAACCACCTTTGATAGCTTTAACGATATAAGAAGCCACAAGTCTGTGAAGTTCGTAATCACCACCTAAAGCACGAATTATCAGATTTTTGGAAGGATTTTTGACAGTTGTCTTAGAGTGGTTCAAAAAAGAAAAGATAGGTGGTAAAGGTTTGGCCACAGTGTCGAGGATGCGCATAAATGTAGGGCTGCTGTAGTAAGGTAGAGCCATTAACAAGAACGATTCGGCGTTATGGATGTGAGCTTGAAATCTACGGACTAACCACTCTAAGGCCTTCATGGCGGGTTGTAAGTTCAAGCGAGGTGCCACTAAAAGGAAAAAGTGCTCGATAGCATTGTCCAAGAGTTGATTTTGTTCCGCAGTCTGTGAAATTTTATTAGTAGGTTGCTAAATAAAAAATTAAGCAAATCAATATATACCTGAGTTAATCTATCAACAGAAATAGAGGTTTCAGCAAAGATATTGTTTCTGAATGCAGCAAATTTGGGATCGAGCTGTTCAAGATCGGTCAAACCCTCAATCGCGACAGAGTATATTGTTTCATAGTCCTGTCCTGCCGCAACCTTAGGAGAAAAAATAAGAGAAACACTATGAAGTTGCTTTCTCTTTTTTCTGTCAATGACCTGAGTGTTACCAGCATTGATAGCGGCCAACTGAGAAGCCAAACTAGACACCATTGTGGATGATTGGTATTGTATTACTGATTGAATGATCAAGAAAAATTTTAAAAAAAAAATCAAAAAAAAAAAAAAAATTAAATTTCATGAAAAGTCCCAACTTCAACCCTTGCCCCAAAATGGTTAACACTTATTTCTCCCAGTTGTCTAATGAAGATTGTATATTAATTATATAGTATAATTATACGTATAATATGATGCGTATTTCTTTCTTGGTGACCTGTAACAGACAAATCCGTTATACGTATATATATATAAAAAAAAAAAGACTTGATATTTGACCATAAAAAGTTATACTTTCCAAAGAGACATACCAGATCCTCCAATAAGAATACCGGCTGTGTCCCCAAATAAAGCGACGTCTAGCGATCCAGCGTCTGCGACTGTCGTGTATTTTTTATCCTCCAATTCTATAAAATCAAATGAATCCGAGACTCTCCAAAGTTTTACTTGTTGGTCTGCACCAATTGTGATAAACTTGATTGAGTCTTTGTTAGGAATTAGCGCTACACCAGTGATAGTAGTGGCATGAGCGGAGTCGATAGAGAATGTTTTCTTGACGTTGTTACTACTTAAATCGAGTTGTGCAAGAGAAATGGCATTATCGTCACCACCAGAGATATGATAGTAGGAACCATTAAATGGGCCAACAATTATTGAATCCTTGACACTAGATTGATGAAGTGTAAGTTTAAATGATTTTTCTGGGAAAGTAGTAGGCATTTTGATATCTGGTGTGCCATTCATTGATAAAACAGTATTCGAAACAGTTATTTTGACTTCATTTAGAAGAGATGTAATGTTCCAGCCAACAAGATGACCATCAGTCGCACTTATCAACAGACTGGCACGAGATTCCGATACAATGACATCAGCATTTAAAAGACAGCATGATCTGTATACACCTTGGCTGATAAAAATAAACGAGTAGTTGACATTATTGAAAAGCCAAATGCGGATAGCAGAGTCTGAGTAGACAGTCACAAGCAAGAGAAAATCACTGTTGGCAATGGGTGTCAAAGAAAAGTTCATGATACGCAAATCAGGATTATGACTGCTTGGAGGTAGAATAGCAACGGGAGTAGCATATACGTCTCCAGTTGATGGCAATGAGACCTTCCAGACAACAAACTCCTCTCTGGCCGCACTAGAAAAAAGAAACTGACCATCCTCGGACCAAAGCAGCTTTTGTAAACCAGATACATGCTTTCTAAGAATTGACTTGTTCTTGAGACCAGAATCAACACTAACAGTTGCCAAATTGATGCAGGTGTCCTCTGAAGCAGAAGCAACAATCCTAGTACTGTTGGAAAGAAGTTGAGGACTCAAAGCAATATCTCTGATTTCCCTTCCGTGAGTACCGTCTTGCAGTAACGTTGAATTAAACTTCTTTGTCAGACAATCAGAAGAAACTAAAACAACTCTAGAAGCCTTCGTGTAGATAAATCTGTAGTAACTTTCGTCATTTACATTTAATGACAACTGCCAGGCACGGTGGGGGCCGCCACATTTTTCGTTGGCAACTTCATACTGATGTGTTTCATTCCAAATAAAAAACAAGTCGTTTCTAAAGCCATAAAGCAATTTCTGGTTGTTGGAATAAATAGAACCTTCTATGCTTCCCTTTTGTAACTTGTTGGAACTGATGATATTAAGCAAATAACCTTCATCTGATTTTAAAATTGTAGAGACAGCAAACTGGCCGCCACGGGTAGTAAAATGTAAGGAGTCTTTGGTAAACAAAAGCGACGTAATACTGTCTGTTGAGTTTCCAACGTGGCGCCAACAATTTACAGGTTTAAATGAATCCTTAAAATTGTAAACTGCAATACCACCATGTCTAGAGCCAACAAATAATGATGTGTCATTATAAACGGCAGCAGACGTAGGGAGAAAAGTAGTAGGAGGTGTCAGCTTATATTGCTGAATTAGCTCTAAATTTTGATTATTAAAACTGAGTTCAGATAAAATGAAGCTGTCTTTGGGATTTTGTGAATGTGACAAAAGATAGTAGATACCATTAGATTCCCAAGTATGGATATCGGTTAATTTAGCCACAAGAGAATTATTTATCACGGTGACTTTATCGCCATCGAGTAAATGCACAAGGTAGACATTGCCGTCTCTACTAGCAATAGCAACTACACCAGCTTTTTCCCAACATCTGATTATCAAGTAGGTGTCAACTGGAGTATTAAACTCGTTTAAAGGAACTTCTCTAAAAGTTAATTTAGAGTCAAGAACAAGAACTCTACCAGTAGAAGTGGCTACCAAAAAGTTGCCTTGTAGTTGTGTATAGTTCTTAAAAACTTCGCCCTTTATTAACGGGGTAAGCACGTCTTTCTGTGTGTCCTCTAAAGCAAACAATTCTCTAGAACGATCGATTTTTTGCTTCTGTTCCAAATCCCACAAGCGTATCCTGCCGTCACCACCGCCAGTAGCTAGCACCTTTGAATCATACTCAATGGAAGCGCACCAAACATTTCTTCCCAAATGGCCTTCAAGCACTTGAATTGTTTGCAGTGTGTCATCGTCAATAGACCATATTCTAGCTGTGCAGTCTTCCGAAACACTAATAATAGTGCTATCATCATAGAAATGCAAATCCCAAATGCGAGCTAGATGGCCCCAGCCAGTCGCCAATGCTTTTCCAGTTTTCAAATCATAAAGTCTGATAGATCTGTCGTCGGAGCAACTTATGATCTTGCTGCCATCTTGTGAAAAAGTAACGCCAAAAATTGAGCCTTCATGATCTGTAAAATTGTATAAAATTTTCCCAGAAAGCAAGTCCCAAACAACAACACCTCCCAGCACGGTACCAGATGCCACTAAAGTCACTTCATGGCTTATTGGGAAGAGCGTCGCTGAGTAAAGAATACTCCTTTCGTTACACATAAATTTTTTATCAATTGCCATGGTCTTAGTATTGATTTTCAGCACTTTGTTGTGAGACTCCAAGCAATAAAAAAAATCATTATCTGAATAACCAAAACTTGCTGTCGTGATCCAGTTGTTGAGACGTGTTTCACTGACTTTTCCTGCTAGCAGATCAGAAAGCCTGAACACACTGATGGATCGGCCACCCCAGACACCGATCTTGCCGCTTTCAATACTAATACCATGAATTTTTTCTGAATTAAAAATACGCTGCTGATGCTTCATCAAACCGGTTTTGTAGTCGTAAATTTTCAGTGCCGGACCCTGACCGACTAGCAGGGTTTCTTTGTCTAAAAACCGAAGCGCGGTAACGGGTCCATAATGAGCCACTTTCTGTCAGCATTGTAAAGTTAATAACGTTGTATCAAGAAAGCAGTTGCGACATTGTTTTTAGATAGCTATGTGACTTACTGACAAACTCATAATTTTCAAGCTTTCTGTACCGCAGGTATGTTCTTTTGAAGTTTTTTAGTAGACCAAAACTTCAGTTAAGGTCTTCAAAACCATATTTGAGAGTGATCTAAAAAATTTTTAGAAGGATGGTCAGAGCCCTTGCCCTGATCTAATACATATTATTAGAGAAGGGAATCCAGTTTTATACAAGCTATTTTTGTTTATCATGTTTGGTTTTCTCACCAGGTTTGTCTTTTTTTCGTACATAAACTTTATGACAATTACTAATTATGTAATACGTGATAATTTTCATACTGGAAAAAAAAGTTTTTTTTTTAAACCTTTGAAGCAAGTCTCAAAATCACCAAGAAGTTTTGAACAAACAGTCGAACTATTTATCTAAGCGATAACTAAATCCGCTAACTCCATATAAATATAGATACTAGCACAACAATGTCAGTAGCACCTGATAGTCATATTAATTACGACGATGCAGTACAGTACTGGTCGTCTGTGCCAGCTACTGTTGACGGCGTGCTTGGCGGGTTTGGTGAGACTACGCCAGTTCCCAAAGTCGATGTTGCTGGTAGCAACGGGTTTGTGAGGAGATTAGGGCCTACTTTAAAGGTGACCTCCGGCCAGATCAAATACGGTTTGGATATTGGTGCTGGGTAAGTTGTTTTAGGTTAACTGTTTATATCTCGCTTTTTATCATTCAAACTGGGACAATTGCTAATCCGAGTCGTACATCAACAAACAGAATTGGCAGAGTAACGAGAGACTTTTTATCAAACATTTGCGAAAAGGTTGATTTGGTCGAGCCTGTGCCTTCTTTTGTTGAGCAGGCGCACAAAGAACTTGCTACGCTTAAGGCTGATGGTAAAGTTGGTGAGATATATCCTTTGGGCATGCAAGACTTTACCCCAGAAGAGGGCAAGTACTGGTTGATCTGGTGTCAGTGGTGCCTTGGACACCTTGGTGATGACGCGCTTGTGGCGTTCCTTAAACGCTGCGTCGCAGGTCTGCAGCCTGGCGGTACTATTGTTGTTAAAGAGAATAATGCACCTATGGAGGACGATTTTGATGAAACTGACAGTTCAGTGACTAGAACTGATGATTCTTTGCGTATAATTTTTGAGAAAGCTGGTCTTAGACTTATTATGAATAGTTTACAGAGAGGCATGCCAAAGCAGCTCTTTCCTGTGCGAATGTATGCATTGAAGCCGATTTCGAAATAAGAGCATCCAGACTACTTATAGTGATAGTAAATTAAAAATAAAAAACAAAATCACAAACCAATAAATTATTCTATATATAAAACTAAAAAAAAAAAAAAAATGATTAACTTTTCATGAAGTCTCATACAACAATTTTTTTTTTTAGTTGTGGAGACGCTTCTCATAAGAATGCAGAGAGTGAACACCACCCTCGAGTTGAGCACTGGAGGATCTGAACTCAAATCTAACGGTACCCTCATCAACTCCCTTTTGCATTTCAACAATAGACTTAATACCCATATCCTGCAAACCATGCTGCAAACCAGAGGTCAAGTAAGGAATGAACTTAGTAATGGAACCCCGATCAACAACGTTACCACTGACACCCTGAGCAACCAAAACAGAGTCGGACTCAGAGAAGTATCTTGAGGTAGCAGCGTTGGAGTCAACACCAGTCTTCTGCATGGCCTCAATGGAGCCCATACCTCTGTAAGCTTTGACACGCTGGCCGTTCTTATAAAAGTACTTACCGGGAGACTCAGTAGTACCAGCAAGAAGACCACCCATCATGACAGTGGAAGCACCAAGGGCAAGAGCCTTAGTGATGTGACCAATGTTTTGAATACCACCATCAGCAATGCAAGGAACACCAAATCTTTTGGCAAACTCAGTGACATTGTAAACAGCAGTGCCCTGAGGACGACCAACAGCCATGACCTCCTGGGTAATGCAAATAGAACCAGAACCCATACCAATACGGAGACCATCAACACCAGCAGCAATGAGACTGGCAGCCTGCTCACGGGTAACAACGTTACCACCAATAACTTGAAGGTTGGGGAAAGTAGCCTTAGCCCACTTGATCATCTCAATCTGAAAGATAGAATTACCCTGAGACGAATCAAGGATAACAACATCCAAACCAGCGGTGACAAGCTTCTCAAGACGCTCTCTGTCATCAGGACGAGTACCAATGGCAGCACCACAAAGCAACTGCTTAGAGTCAAACGACTTGGAAGCATTGGGGTAGGTGTGATTCTTTTGCAGATCGGTACGAGACAACAAAGAAATAATGTTTCCCTGCTCGTCAACAATAGGGAGCTTGCCCTTTTTAGACTTTCTCAAGACCTCGTTGGCAGTCAACAAATCAACGGAACCAGAGGCAGTGACCAAATCGGTGGTCATAATCTCACCAACAGGGGTATCATTGTTGTCGTGGAACTGAATGTCACGAGAAGTAACAATACCAAGCAACTTGCCAGGCATCTTACCGTTAACTGTAAATTAATGTTAGTATTAATGCGGAAAACCTTTGAATGTGTATAAGAGTAAAAAGATCCAGAAAAATGTCAGAATGTCAAATCTCCTCAAGACCGTTAAGTCATTACAGAAGAACGAAAGTTATAAATAGAATTGAGTCTCATCATCAAGAAAGTAAAACGGAACAGAAAACAAAAATATAACTTACCAGTAACGGGGAAACCAGTGAAACCAAGCTTTTCTTTAAGCTTTTTAATCTCGCCAACTGTCTGAGAAGGGTCCACAACAACGGGATCAGAAATAAAACCGTTCTCATACTTCTTTACCTGTCTAACCATTTCAGCTTGCTCATCGGCACTACAGTTATGGTGAATGATACCGATACCGCCGAGAAGAGCCATGTGAATGGCCATGTCAGCTTCAGTGACGGTATCCATAGGGGAAGAAAGCAGAGGAGCCTTGAGAGTAATCTTCTTGGTAAGCTTGGATTCAAGAGAAACAAGGCTCGAAGGGAAATCAATCTTTCCAGGAAGCATAAGGAAATCGTTATAAGTCAGACCACCTCTAGAGGCAGAGTCCATGAGGGTCTTGACATCAATACCGTCCAAAGACTCGTATTGTTTAAGGATCTCAAAGGCGTTCGCGGGATCTTCAAAGGACATTTCGTGTAAAGTATAAGCGGTTAAGTGGAAACCAGGGTAAAGTGACTGTAGATACCATTTTTCCAAAAACCAAAAACCGAAAGAAAAAAAAGGAAAGGAAAAGGAGAAAGGATCAAAAGGAAATGACTCGATATTTATGTGACAGAAAAAATTTTCACACGATTAAATTTTTCCAAGACAAAAAATTACAAATGTATGAACATGCTTATGTAAAGTCATTGCAGGTTAGGGTAATTACTATGAGTAAACCAAAAAAGTCGTTGGGACTTTGAAAGCCGCAATGAAATAAAGTTTTAGTCAGCGCATGGCTAAACACGCATTTGTGGCCTGTTCAGCCCTCTGAGTTCCGTTTAGTTACAGCTTCGGATCAATCACGTAAGAATCCGGATTGTTCCGTAAAGATTATTGTTGTTAATCTGCTTACATAAGTATTTACTACTTTCATTTCTAATTTTCACACAACTTAAACAAACCCCCAGTGAAAGCTAGCCCACCTGTGAACAACTACCACTAGTCATCAATTCAAACAAAAAACACTTCAGCAACAAAACTTCGACAAGGAAAGAAGGGAGGAGTCTATTATACAAAAAATAATTTATTAAAACTAGTTCAACCACCTCATTCCAGCACGAATTCCTTCAAAAATTTGATTTATTTATTTCTTTTTTATTTTTTTTTTTTTCAATCAACACTACTAATACCACAAACACATGCACACATAAATTCATTCATAATGAAAATAAATGCCACTCGAAAAGCAGCTACGGAGGAGTCTGTTGAAATAAGATATTTCCAAAAGTGCTTGGATTTAAAACGTAAAGTGCTAGAGATTGAACAACACAACGAGCTGCTAGGCCTGTCTATCAACAGAAACAAGCGTGATATTAAACGTCTACAAATCGAAAAAGTCGTTCTCCTTGAAAAACTTGAAGGTGTGAATCGTCTGTTAAATTACGTGGAGACTGAAGTAGAGTCTGAAGAAAGCGCTGACGAAGTAGATGAAACTCTCAACGAAACCATCGAAAGCGAAGATGAAAGCGCCTCAGAAGACGAAAAAAAGACTGATTCATCACAAATCCCAAAGAAAACGAACAGCATAGGTGAAGAGAGCACACCAGCTGTCAAGAAAAAGCCACCTCCAAGGGATCCCAAGCTCCCAAAGCGTCCCCAGAATGCTTACATCTTGTTCTGCGAGCGTGAGAAAGAAAATGTTAAGCGCGAGCTTGAATTATCTAACAAGAATGGCCAGTTTGACCTGACCAAGGCTATGGCTGAGAAGTGGCATGAGCTTCCGTCCGAAGAAAAGAAGGAGTTTTACGAATTATATGAGAGTGACAGAGAGCGATATATCCGCGAGATGGTCGCATACGACCAACCCAACCCAACACCCAGCGTTGAAAAAGAAATGCAAAGAGCGAAAAAAATGATGAAAGAGATTGAAAATGAGCGGAGTGAGGGAAAGCGTCCACGCGTCAAGAGTGGCAGTGCGTTGGCAAAGCTTATTGAAGCCATAAGCGGTCCCGAGGCAGCAGCAGAAGCCATAGGTCGCAGCAAACATAGCTAAGTTATTTATACATATATCAAAGAAGTTATTAATTGCATGTGAGTTTTTTTTTTATTTTCCCTTTCATTGATTGAATATGAATTGAAATTAATTAAGAATATGACATTAGAAATAAATTAGGAGGAAAAAAAAATGCATTAAGACTGAGAAATGATGATTAGAAATTCTTAGCAGCAATGAGATCAACAACAACGTTGACAATTGCCACAAGGATCTCAGCACCAATGAGGACAATGACAATAAACTCGAGATATTCTTCATTAGCATGCCCTAGCTGTTCTTTAAGCATCTGCAGTAAATCTGAGATGACTTCTAGGCGTTGGTTCAATAGGCTGACTCTCTGGTTGATCTCTAGATATCCTCTAGTTGCTTGATAAATGGGCTCTAAATGGGGCTCCGACCACATCAACTCCGGAGAATCGAGAACAGAGCCATGTAGATTCACATTTATTCGCAGAATAAACAGCTCTCCAATGGATTTCATGATGTTCTTTCTGTTCATGCTGATTTTACCAGTCAGGGCTACTTCTTCAGGGAGTCCTTGAGTGTCTTCAATAGTATTATCAACAAGTTCTTCGAAAAGTGAGATTTTTACAGATTGAGCTAAAGCGTGTGAGATTGACAACTTTATCATGTAATTCGAGCCATCTCTCAGTGTGATAAAGTCATTGTAAATTCTGGGTTGGTACGACTTAGTAATGTAATAATTGAATTCCTCGACCTCGACATCCTCATCAGCAAGCTTTTCGTTTTCAAACCGCGCCAACTCTTTCAAAAAGCGTTTTTCTTCATCTTCTGTGAAACCCCAATACACAACAACACCATATTCGAAAAGAAAAATATCACTCCGGCCAGTCATCTGTACATCAATTTCACCGCCCTCGTCATCAAGTCTCATGAGTCCAGCATTATCTGTAGAGGCTGTATTGTTGCTTGTTGTAGAGCTACTATTGGTTCTATTTCTTTTGTATGTGTATGTCGTATATAAACACTCGTCGAATAGTTTTGGGGCTGCTTTGTTACCTTTGCGACCAGACAAATACCGAGCTAAATCCTTCATCTTATAAGAGCTAGCTGTGCAGTAGGCAGTGACTCTAGGTAATACAGCTCTGTGAGCTTTACCGAGACGCTCAGCATCTTTTCTAGCAGGCGTATCTTTAATCCGTGTAACCTGAGAATATACATCTCTGCCACTTTCTTCATCTTCTGGCAATGGTTCATCGGGAAGAAGTTTTAGCTTCTGTGTTGTATATGAAGTGCGTTGAGGACCCAATCTTGCGTTGGGTGGTCTGTAATCCTTAGGATAGCTGGGTCTGGCGGGGACGGGTTTCTTACCCAACTTTGAGGGGCCTTCTGGGTTCATCACTGGAAGAGGAGCGGCAGATGCGGCCCCCTGAAGAAGAGGTGTGCGCTCAGATTCGAAATGCATAGGATGCTGACTTGCCATGATAAATCCTAAAATTAATATTATCTAAAAAAAAAAAAATTGAAGAAAGAACTTTTATTACAATTACTGCCGTGGGCAGATATTTTAATCGTCAGTTGGCGATGTGAAGGTCCGGAAAAGTCGGAGAAAGCAGCAGATACCAGGTCTGAGACAGTACTAAGAGCAACCTTAACCAACTTTTCTTTTTTTTTTTTTATAAAAAAAAAACAAAAAACAAAAAAGCAAACCGGGTAATAAAGGTTAGGGTGAAAATAGTTGTTAGGATGTCCATATTTTTTATTATTTGTTAAACCCGACAACGTTATGACGACGACGCGCTGGTTTAAACTCTTTTGGGAAATTCTTTGGGACAAATCCCAAAACAGAAATTACGAAAACTCTAAAAAATTTTTTGGATTTTTTTTTTCCGGCTTTTCATTTTTCATTTTTCATTGACTGTTTGAAAAATTTGAGAGGCTCTAGACTATGCTGGGTCTATACTGAAGTCTACATATAAAATTTGGGAAAATTTTCTTTCACTTTCTTTCTTCTTTCTTCCCTCTTTTTTTTACACCCTCCCCTTCCTTTTGCCATTTCCTCATACCGGAACTTTTTATCTTTCTTTTCTATTCAAGTCAGTCAATATGAAATTTGTTGTTGTTTCTGGTGGTGAGTATTTGGCAAAAGGAAGCGCTTTCGTAGCTATTCCTGTATATATTCTTCTTCTAGTAAAAAAATTGTGACTAAATGTCAATGTTTCAATATAGGTGTTATTAGTGGCATTGGTAAAGGTGTTATTGCCTCCTCTACTGGTCTTTTATTCAAGACTATGGGTCTTAATGTTACCTCTATTAAAATCGATCCTTACATGAATATCGATGCTGGTACTATGAGTCCTTTGGAGCATGGTGAAGTCTTCGTACTGGACGACGGTGGTGAAGCTGATTTGGATCTTGGTAACTACGAGCGTTATCTTAATGTCACCTTGACCAAAGAACATAACATTACTACTGGTAAGGTTTACCAGCAGGTCATTGAGCGTGAAAGAAAGGGAGACTATCTTGGTAAGACTGTTCAAGTTGTCCCCCATTTGACCAACGCCATTCAAGATTGGATTGAGAAGGTTTCCAAGATTGTCGTTGACTCCAACGGCGAAACCCCCGATATCTGTATTGTTGAGCTTGGTGGTACTGTTGGTGACATTGAGTCCGCCCCCTTCGTTGAAGCTCTTCGTCAGTTCCAGTTCAGAGTTGGCGTTGAAAACTTTGCTCTTATCCATGTTTCTCTTGTTCCAGTAATTCATGGCGAAAAGAAGACCAAGCCTACACAGGCTGCTATTAAAGACCTCAGAAGTCTGGGTCTCACTCCTGATATTATTGCTTGTAGATGTTCTGAAAAGCTTGATCAGGCTGCTATCGAAAAGATTTCTATGTTCTGCCATGTCGGCCCTAATCAGGTTTGGGCTGTCCATGATGTCAACTCTACCTATCACGTTCCTTTGCTTCTCCGCGAGCAGAAGATGCTGAAATTCTTTTCCGATCGCTTGAAGCTTTCTGACATTGCTGTTTCTAAGGAGCGCATCGACAAGGGCAAGGACCTTTGGAGCAGATGGTTGCAGCTTACTTCTTCTCATGACAGAAGTTTTGAGGTTGTCACTATTGCTATTGTCGGCAAGTACACTAATCTCCAGGATAGTTATATTTCTGTTGTCAAAGCTCTTGAACATTCTGCTTTGCGCTGTGAACGCAGACTTTCTATTCTCTGGGTAGAGGCCACTGATCTTGAGCAAGAAACCTCTGTTTCTGACAAAATTAAGTACCACCAGGCTTGGAAGAACGTTTGCTCTGCTGACGGTATTTTGGTTCCTGGTGGCTTTGGAACCAGAGGTACAGAGGGTATGGTATCTGCTGCTAAATGGGCCCGTGAAAACAACGTTCCTTACCTTGGTATCTGCCTTGGTTTCCAAATTGCTGTTATCGAGTATGCTCGTCATGTTCTCGGTCTTGATGCCAACTCGATTGAACTTGATGAGAACACTAAGGAGCCTGTTATTGTCTACATGCCTGAAGTTTCTAAGACCCACCTTGGCGGTACCATGAGACTCGGTTTGAGACCTTCTGTCTTCCAAGACGGTACTGAATGGAGTAAGCTACGTCAGCTTTATGGCGGTGCGCAGAGGGTCAACGAGCGTCATAGACACAGATACGAAGTTAGCCCTGATCACATTAATGCTCTTGAAGCTGCTGGTCTCAATTTTATTGCCAAGGACGACTCTGGCGAGAGAATGGAGTGCATTGAGCTCAAGAACCATCCTTACTACATTGGTACTCAATACCACCCCGAGTACCTCTCAAGAGTGCTTGATCCCTCCAGACCCGTTCTTGGTTTGGTTTCGGCTGCCAGTGGTGTTCTTGACAAGGTCACTGCTGACATTGCTAAGACTGGTGCTGGCGACTTTTAATGAGTTTGCATGTTTGTATTTATTGTTTATTTTTATAGAAGAAAGAATTAAAGTAATTATATAGAGTAATGGTATATTTGTATTTTTTTCCATCTCTAGCGAAGACTTTCACTAGATGTTTGAGATATTCAATAATTATGATCAAGTCATTTTCTTAAATAGGGTTGTGTGCGGCGGCAACTGGGAGCAATAAAATTTTTTCAAGGTTAGGGCCACACGTTTATATCTCGTCCCAAATTTTTGTCGTCGCTTTCTATTATCAAAATCTCCGAACTAATTTTTATTTGATTCTATTTCTTCACCATATTATCTGGCTTATTGTCACCTTAAAATATTATGGTTAAGCCTCCTAAGACTGCATCTTCACGAAAGCATGCTGTAAGTGGGTTTTTTTTTTAATTTTATTTCTGATTTCTACGTGTTTCATTCAACTAATCAAGTTTTGACAGTTCGTGACGTTTAAAGACCGTGTAGATAGGATCAAGATCGATCCTATTCGAAAGGTCAGTTGGAGACCCGCGGAAAACTCGAAAACCTCTTATTTTCTCACTGCTTTTAATCATTGGGTTGAGCTCAATCTTTCTACCAGCTTTACAGACTTTGCCCAAGAATGTCAGCCTCTTTGTTTGTCTCTACCACTCATCATTCACAACCAAAAACAGATCATTGAGCTACTACTAAAATACATTAATCTAAAGGACGAGCATTCATTAGAGTCCCTTCTTGAGTGAGTTTACTATTTGTATTTAATTTTTATAGCTTTCTACTAACAATGTTTTTCAGTCTTGTTACGCGACTTGCTCATGATTTGGGTCCCGATTTCGAACCATACTTTGGAATCACCCTGACAACGTTGATGGAACTTACCGCGTTGTCCCAAATTCAGGTTACTGAGTGGACTTTCAACTGTCTTGCTTATTTGTTTAAATACTTGTCACGTCTTTTGACTACTGATCTCGTTCCGACATACAATCTTCTTTCACCACTGCTCGGTAAAACTCATCAAAAGTATTTTGTTCTTAGATTTACTGCCGAATCTTTATCATTTTTAGTTAGAAAGTGCACAGGCGATTCTCTGTTACGCATTGTTACCAAAATTATTACTGATGCCTACGAAGTTCAGAAAGAGGAATTTTACAGTAGTGCTGTTTTGCTTTTTGCCGAGACTATGAAGAGCACTAGCAATACTCTCCACTCTAGATCAGGCAATATCTTGGAAACCATTTTTAAGGTCACTCGGTCTGTTCCTTGCGAACATAAAGCCTACGTTTCTAACTTGGTTTCCGACGTTTACATCGCTTTACTACAACATTCTAACGAAGCTACTGCCAGTGTATTGTTCGAAAAGGCCTACAAATTCACAGATTCCATTTTTGAGAACGATAGTATTTCAGCACTTGACCTACTGCTTCCTACTAAACTCATTTTTGATCTTGCAGGTTTGCGTAAAGGTACCAGAGTTAAGCAATGGGATCCTCTTTACTCTTACAATTTTACCATTCTTAACAAGGTAGAAGAGATAACCTCTATGGAGATAGATGGTGAAGAGGAAAACATAACAAAATTATCTTATCCTTTGTTACAGGCTTCTTGTGCTTTGCTGCAGTCCTCTGACCTTAAGTCTGCTACTTCATATCATGGCAAAATTCTCAAGGCTTTTACTAGCATTCTTCAAGGTAACCTTTTCCTTCCTTTTTCTCAACTTTTACTTGAGCAAGCCAACGATAGATTCAAGACTTTTATCATCCCGTATATTGCTAAATATATCAGTAATGCCTGCAATGAAAAGTACCGATCGAAGATTGCTTACTTTATTTTAAAGCTTGAGGCTGCTGGAATGATGAACAACACTGTTGAATTGGTACAAGGCAAATTGAGATTAGGCGCAAACAGCTCTTTCATTTTGACATCTATTGCCAATACAAGGGAAATCGCTAAGCAAGACGTCAACTCTTTCACTACGGATAAGCTGCAAGAACTTTGGTGGAACCTTGAGGTACTTAGAGCTTCTGTTTCAATCGAGAAAAAAATGCTTTTTGATGACTTACTTAGTATTTTTGTTACTCTGAGTAATAGCGATTCTAAATTAACTACTCTAAAAGCTTCTTTACTCGGTAAAATTTTAAGTATCATCTCTAACATGCAAAACATTTTATCTTCTTTAGAAGATACTGTTTTGAGCAAGGCCTTGAAACTTTTTTCTCGTGCAAGAACCTCATCAGATTTTCTTCTGGGATTCAGCGGAGTTTTTTCTACGCTAATTAGAAACAAGTCAACAAAGGTGACAACTGAACAAGCTGAGCTCGTTATCAAGAGTCTCTCTAGTAACTTCTACCTTCCGTCTAGCGACATCAGAAAGTATTCTTTGAATATAGTTGGACAAGTTTACATTGTTCGTGGTTTGGTTGTTCCTAAACTGATCAGTCAATGCCAACAGATTTCTGAATTACCTCTTGATCTGGCTAATGCACGCACGTTACAAATGCATATCCGAAATATTGGCATCAACTTTACTGTCACTGGAACTGAGATTGCCATTGATAACGTCATTACTCAGTATCTTTTTGGCTTGTTGACTGTGCCTTTTCAGCCCGTCTGGGAGGCTGCTATGGATGCACTTGCCAAAGTCAGCGAAAAGGCTCAAAAAACCATTTGGGACCTTGCTTTTTCTTGGATTTCACCAGAGAATTCTGACTTTAAGCAACATCATCTTGTCAATGAAATTACACCTGTCTTTACTGAGGAGCCTGAAGTTTTCCGGGAGCCTAGCTGTACTAACCTTAAGTTTATTACTGATCATTCGCATAACTCTTTGTTCAAGTACACCAACATTGAGTCCACGACTTCTCAATATGTTTTAACCAAAATTTCCACGGAAGATTCTTCTGATATGTTAAGATCGCAGGCTATACAAGTTTTAATCCGTGTTCCTCATATTGCTGAGAAATACGCAAGAAACCTTGTACCTTTCATTCTTTGGGATGAGGCTGAAGATGACGAAGAGAACGAGTCTACTCCTGCAGGAGCGTCTTGGACTTTTAAAGACAGAACCTCTATTCTCGAGTTGTTCTCTCTTTTCAAGAGTCCTAAAACCATTTACAGGGGCCCAGAAATTTATGAGCGCTATTTATATCTACTTGGCCACAGACTTGTTCGAATTCAACAGGTTGCCCTGAAGTGTATTTTAACTTACAAAAACCCCATATTGAAAAAGTATTCTGAAAATTTAAATGGTTTGTTGGATGATCCCAGATTTAAAGATGAGCTGCTTTTGCTGATGAGAAAGTCTGGTGAGGATGAGGAAACCATCCATGAGGATGACCGAGCTACTGTCTTGCCTATTGTTGTTCGTATTCTTTTTGGTAGAGCACAAGTTGCTAAAGCTGGTAATGGTCGTCAAGGTCGTCGGTTTGCTGTTTTATCTGCCTTGATGAACGTTGAGCCTCAATACATTCGTCTTTTTGTTTCTCTTGCTGCAGACAAGATACAGGCTCAAGGATTTTTCCAATCTTATGATTCCAGTCAAACTGAGCCCATTACTCTCGATGAGAAGCTGTCTAATCTTGTGCCTAAAGAAAACATTTTAAGAAGAGAACTTGGTTTTCTCTCTATGATTGAGGAGGTTCTTGATCATCTGCGCGGCAAAGCCAAGCACTGTCTTGATATTATCATTGAGAATGTGATATTTTGTATTTACAACTCTCAAAAGGAGGCCTCTTTTGAAGCTGGTTCTCTTGCAATTAAAACCACTCGTTCTATCCGTACCATTGCTGCTAAATGCGTTGAATTGTTGTTTAGAGTCATAGAAGATGTTGAGTGGAATGCTTATTTTGCTACTCTCTACAAGTACTTTATTTCTCCCAGACTGGCTACTTTTACTCAAGACAACCTCGAAAATCCTTCTGGTCTTATCAAGATTTTTGTCACTTTGTCCACCAAACCCAACCTTGTTCAGTACCTGGCTTATGACAATGCTGCTATTGTTACAGCTTTTTTTTCTTGTCTTAATGATGAAAGAGTCAAGGACTCTGTTGTTACTACAATTATCGACACTATTACTAACGTGATTCAGTGGCATGGTGACGAGAAACTCGTCAATTCTGTTGCTTGGAATCAGATTGTTGACACAGGTGTTCCAATTATTCTTCAACATATGCCTGAACTTCTTCGCCGCAGCTCCACTATTCAGCTGCTTGATAAGGAATCCACACTATTGGTTAAGCTTGCTTCTGGAGGCTATGTCACTAATAATGACGTCCGCAAGAGATTAGTCAATGTTTCTATTGATGCTATGGAGCGTCCTTCCAACATGATTTCGCTTAAAATCAAGGGTGATATCCTGCGCTGTTTGTCTTCAATGCTTTCTAGTGATTTAGCTGAAACCGAAGAGATTATTTCTGCCTACACCAGCTTGGGCAGAATGTTTAAACAAATTAGTGACAGATATGCTAGACAAGGCCTTTGTGAATTGTACGTTGTTTTTGGTCAGAAGGTTGAGAAGTACGCCAGAGTTGGTTCTCTTATATTTTCTCTCAACGCTTATTCTCAGAAACGTTTAGGAGTTCCTGATTTTGACAAACGTCTTGATACTTTTGCTTCTATTAATGAGGAAATATATAGCACTTTGAACGCTGAGGAGTGGACCCCTCTGTTGTTTAACCTTCTTTTTTTCCTCAAGGACCCTGAAGAGCTTTCTATCCGATCTAATGCTGAATATTCTATGAAGCGTTTTATTGACTCCATCTCCGGTCTTTCTTCTCAAGAAGAGGCTGATCCCTACATTGAGCTTCTTGACAATATTGTCATTCCTGCATTGAAGATTGGTCTTAGGGAGAAGTCTGAAGTTTTCAGAGGCGAGTATATCAATATTCTTGCTCACATAGTGCGCAATTTGAAGTACTCCGACCAGTTTACTGACATGAAATGTCTTCTTTTTAACGGTGATGAAGAAGCAAACTTTTTCAACAACGTTTTGCATATTCAAAGCCATAGACGTCAGAGAGCTGTCAGAAGACTAGGCATTCTTTCTGAGCAAATGCAGCTACGTGACAACAACATTGCTTACTATCTTTTACCTATCATTGAGCATTTTGTTGAAAACACTGAGGCCAAAAACAGTCTTTTATCTGGCGACACTATCACTGCTATTGGCTCTTTAACAAGACATCTTTCATTTAATCAGTATCGAGCAATTACCAAGCGTTATGTTTCATACCTGTCTAGTAGACCTGATTACATCAAGGTCAGTGTCAAGCTTGTTGACTCTGTTGCTGAGTCTCTTGGTGATCCTTCTACTGTTGCAGATATCAACGATGAAGATGCTGGAATTGTTAATAAATCTAAAAGAGAGCCTTTTCCAGGGTCTGTTTTGCTCTCTGATAACTTGCCTTCACAAGAAAAGCTTAACAACTTTATTATTAATGATATTGTGCCTTCTATTAGAAAGGTCTTGAACACTAAGGAAGAAGATACCTTGAGTATCAGAATCCCTCTTGCAGTTCCCATTGTCAAGTTTTTGAAAGTTCTTCCTCATGATTTGCTTATTGTTAAGATTCCCGGTGTTCTTACTACTCTCTGTCAGATTTTAAGATCGAAAGCTCAGGAGCTTCGTGATAATCTGAGAAAAACTCTTTGCGTTGTCACTCGTATTCTTGGTCCCAAGTATCTATTTTTCATCCTGAAAGAACTTAAAGGTGCTTTGCGCCGTGGCTCACAGCTTCATATTCTAGGCTATACTGTTCATACATTGTTGACAGAACTCAGCCCTGTGCTTAAGCCTGGCGATCTTGACAATTCACTTGAGCTTTTAACTGAGATTATTATTGAAGATACTTTTGGTGTTACTGGTACTGAGAAAGATGCTGATGGTTACACTAGCAAAATGAGAGAAGTTAAGCAGCAAAAGAGTTTCAACTCTGCCGAGCTTGTTGCTGCCAATATCACTCTTCAAAAGTTTTCCGTTATGATTGATCCTATTAAGCAAATTTTACTTTACGATAAACTGAATTTGAAGACGGAACAAAAAATTGACGATCTTTTGAGAAGACTTGCCAGTGGTCTCCATTCTAACGCTGATGCTGGCAAGCGTGATATGCTGGTTATGTGTTACGAAATTTACAAGTTCAGCCAGGACATTCAGGTTGAGGAAGAGGCTGCAAGAAAAGCTTTAGAAGAAAAAGAGAAAGAAAATGATACCTACATGGAGGATAATGAGAGTCATTTCATTGTTTCATTGGACTCAAAGAATCCTTCAGGCAGTGGTCGTAAACAGCCTAAATTACACACTCTCAATTTGCACATTTTAGTCAAGTTTGTATTTGAAACCGTCAGACAAGTGCTTGGTAAGCATGAATCTCTGTTGACTGTTGAGAATGTTCTTGGTTTTGTCCCTTTCCTTGGTGAAGGTCTATCTTCTACGTTTGAAGATGTTCAAATGTCTTCTTTGAAGCTGTTCACCATTATCTTGAGGCTGCCTATTCCTGATGTTGACAACAAACTTATTCAATACGCTCGTGTCGTTCTTGAAATTATTCATAACTCGCCCTCTACCAACTCAGAGCTTTGTCTCACTGCTCTTCGTTTCATTTCTGTCATTTTGCGAAACAAGGAAGACGTTAATATTCCTGAAACCGCTCTCGGCTACATTTTGGAACGCATGAAGCCTGATTTGGAAGAACCCGATCGTCAGGGTATGGCTTTTGCTTTTATTAAGTCAATTGTTGCTCGCGGTATTGTGATTCCAGAGGTCTATGACATAATGGATCGCATTTCGCAGGTTATGGTAACAAATCAGAACAAAACTACTCGTGAATCTTGCAGATTAGTTTACTACCAATTTCTTACCGAGTACCCTCAAGGTAAAGAGAGATTACAAAAGCAATTTAAGTTTTTGGTCGGCAATCTGCAGTACCCTGCAGTTGATGGTAGATTATCTGTAATGGAGTTGATTCACACTCTTTTGACCAGAATTGATGACGTGCATTTGGAAGACATCACAACATCTTTCTTTGTTGCTTTGGTTTTGGTTGTCATTTCCGATGAATCTTCTCTATGCAAAGAAAGTGCTTCACTATTGATTAAGAAACTTTTGGATCGCGCTGGTGACGCCCAACTTGAGTTTATTGAGACTTATTTAAAAGCTTGGTTGAAAAAGCCAATAACCGAGCCTTTGTTGCTTAGGGGTGGTCTACAAGTAACTGGTCTGTACTTTAGTGCACTTAGTGCCAACAAGAACCAGGAACTTTTGGAGCTTTCTGAAAAGAGAATTACTGAGATCTTCACAACGGCGTTACCTGACGGTCATGATGATGTCGAAGAAATTGACTGGTCTGTCGTCTATTTTGCCGCTCAGCTTTTTGCCAAGTTGGCTGAAATTGCCCCAGCACGTGCATTTAGTGCTTCTTACAAGGAGCGCTGGAGCCTGGTTGAGAAAAACTTGCTCTACCCCCACAGTTGGGTTAGACTTGCTTGCTCACGTCTGCTTGGTTTACTTTTTAGTCATGTCCGCGAGAATAAGGATAGCGTTCTTGCCATCGAGCCTGGTGACTTACAGGTTACAGCGTTTAAGATTGTTCGTCAACTGAGCGTTGCTAATGTAACTGAAGATTTGGCTTTCCAGAGTGTCAAGAATCTTGTATTTATTGCGATGGAGTTTGAGGCGTTCGATGTCATGTACAAGAAGCCACAGAAGTCTGCAGCTCTTGAGCTGGAGAACGCAGAGGACGATGAAGAGCCCGAAAAGGAAGAAAAAGCGCTGAACTGGTTGGTTCGCAAGGTTTCTTCTATTCTGCGTACTGAAAAGCGTGCGCGTGAAATGCAGCATTCCAAGAAAGGTGCAATTCAATTCCTAGCATCTGTGATTCAGCTGCTTGATTCCGTTGATCGTATTCATGAACTTGAGGATGAAATCATTCTTGCGTTCTATAACTTTCTTGAGCCCCCGGGAGACAATGAGTCTGAGCACCTGCGTGAACTCAAAACGCTTGCTGCTGAGTCCGTAGAGCTGTTAAAGGCAAAGATTGGCACTACTGATTATCTTAAGGCTTATACGCGTGTGCGCCAGTTGGTTGTTGAGCGTCGCTTTCAACGTAAAAAGAAGCGCACGATTCAGGCTGTTGCCAACCCTGAACTTCACGCCCGCAAAAAAATTAAGCGCAACGAGCGTAAGCGTGAATCTCGCAAGATAAAGAACGGAAAGGATGAAAACGGTCTTTACCACACTAAGAAAAAGCGCAAACTATGATCTACTAGATATTTTTTGTTTTTATTTTTATTATTATTGTTAGTACTATTGTTGGTACTATTATTGTTATTATTATTTTGTTTGTTATTATTTGTAAAATTTTTAAGTAGTTTTGACATTGATCTCATTAGTTTTATTTTTATTTTTTTTTTAACTTTGCTTTTTTTGAATCACGATCGAAGCAATTTTTTTTTGTGATCGCACATAAAATGTGTACCCATATTCATCTACTTGACCATAACCAGTGCCTCGCCGCGGTACAGTACGATCAAAAACCCCAGGATGAGAATTGTTCTTTATGCGAGTACGAGTTCCGTAACGATGACGCCCGGGCAGCACTATGCCGCACAGATTGTGACGCTACAATCCGTGTCTTGCTGTCTGCGGCCCTCCGTTTTTGCTTGTCTACAAGCGTCGATGCCGAAGAAACTGGTGATCCTGCCGCTGCTGCAGCTGCCGTCTTTGATGTGGTAACAGTGGAAATCTTTATTACTCTTTCAGTCTTGCTTAGTAAATACGCAAGTACCAGCATCTTCTGTACCAGAACAGTATAGTAAGCAGGATGAATTGCTAAGATGGCCAGAAGTGCGCTGGATTTTTGTCTTGCAATCGGGCACACAATGAAAAGCACATAAGTTAATAAAACAAATCTATCAGCAGCCTTGACTTTTACAATCACCTTCTGCTGCACCTGTGTTTGCAAAGATGCCGTCTGTGTTTGCGTTTTAGCTGTAGTCTTTGCAAATAAAGAAAGCGAGCCGCTTTGCACAATCGAGTCGGCTTGAATGCGATTCGAAATCGAGCCCTTGTGTGAGGATTTTGTGTATTTGTCGACTAACTGCTGGTATGTGACCGACTTTGCAATTTCGGAATCCTCGTCATCTGAAAAATCAGAATTAATCTGCTCGTTCTCATCTTCTTCATCATAGTCATCGTACTGGGGGGCAATGGGCAAACCCCAGTCGTTAAGACCGCCATACTCTTCTTCAGGTGCTGCCTGTTTAGCCAGACGTCTCAATTGAGCTCCATCATAGATCCCGCCAGCCCCTCGTTCGCCATACTCAGATTGTGCATAAACATGCTTTCTTTGCTGAGGTGGTGGTGGTGGTGGAGTCCGGTAAGCGTGTTGCTGTGGTGGATAGTATTGTTGCCGAGGCGATTGTGGTGGATTTATTGGTGGTATGGCCTTAATAAATGCTTGGTCTTCGTTTCTTTCTTTTATGTCATGAAAATCTACCTCGGTTGCCGCGCGCGAACTATACTTTTCTCTTATTGTTTTTCGCCGCGAAGAGCGCTGTTGGTGTTGAAATAGGGACAAAATTAACTTTTCTTGAACAGTGACCTGCGGCGATGAGCGATAACGTTGCAATTCAAAATCTTCTGAGTCATCATGGCGCTGACGGAAGCTGCCTGCAGTCGAATAGGCCTTATTCGGCGCGGCGCCTGTGAAGTAGCCGCCGTTGACTACAAACGGGCTACGATTGTCGACAATTCCTGGTCGCGTTTTGCTTGACCATGACGTAGCACGGTAGTGACCTGATCGCCGGTCAGGTATTGGGCCGCTGCGTTGATAATCGCTGCCACCGCCGTACTCACTCTGTGCTGAGTCGGGTTTCTGCCATGCTGAAAACAACGAGTTCAACATGGTGGAGACATAATAGTTTGGGGTGTGTTTTCCGAAAAAAGTAAAAAAAAAAAAAAACAGTAGATTTAAGAAGTCAAAGCCAGTGTGAAAAGCCTGCTATAACAGCAAATTATCAAACAACTAGCAAATAGACGTGTTGTAACTTTTAATTAAAATATTTGATGTTATTTGAAGCTGTGTGAGATGCTAGAAATAGGGCAAAGATGGTCCTTTTGGTGGTAAATGTGATCGTTTTTTTTTGTATTTAGAATGTCCGGGGATGAGGAGAAAAAACGGCAAACAAGCAAAATAAATAATAGGTAACTGTAATGATTATATAATAATTATCTAGTTAGCACATAACTATTATATAATTTATTGTAATCTTAAATGTCACGTGAAACTTATTGACTCAGCTTCGGGTTTAGAAGAATCCGTGACAATTTTTGTCTGTTTTTTCCCCATTAAACTTTGCTTACTCCCTCCCCTTTCACCGGTCAATGTGAGCTCCAGCCGTTTCACACTCTTCAGGACACTTAATTACAAACTTTCATGGTTTCTCTTTCAGCAGACGAGTATAAACAGGTGTGTTGATAACATTAAAATTGCTAATTAACAAGGTAAACGTGCTAACTTAGATCTTTTGAACTAGCAAGGTAACTTGTCTTACCAGGCAGGCGATTACGAGGATGCAATTAAAGTAAGTGATTCTTTTTTTTTTCTAATCTAATCATAATGTTAAATGCTAACGGGATTTTATTGCAGCATTATACAAATGCGTAAGTGCCAGATATCAACAATTTATTGATTTATTATTGCTTACAAATTCACCAACAGAATCATCAAGAACAATCAAAACGCTATCTACTACACAAATGTGAGTTGGGCAAGTTATGATATCTTCTGAAAATACGGCTAACTTAAGGGTTGGCAGAGAGCACTCTGTTATCTAAGACTGGAAAAATATGAGCAAGCAGGTACGTTCAGATAATGCTGCGATTTCAATTGAAATGAAATCTAAATGCTAATACCGGGATCAGAGTCCGATGCAAAACATGCTTTAAATATTGATCCAAGTTCTTTCAAAGGACACTACTTCGTATGTTTCTTATACCTAGGGTTATATTGTGTTTTTTTTTTCTTTCTTTTGGAAGTCGAATTCTTTTCTAACATCTTTTAACAGCTTGGTATGGCCCAGACATCGTTGAATCAATTGACAAAAGCTGAAAAGCACTTAAAAATTGCATATGACACGGCACTTCGAACTAAATCAACGTCTACTGTGCATACACTCGAAGCTATTCTGGAACTCAAACGAAAGCAATGGGAGGTAAGTTTTTTAGAAAAAAAAAACATCGATATACTTAATCTTGTATACTAAGTGTTACAATATAGAAAAACGAAAAAATCAGACTGCAGAACAAACACCCGCTACTATCAGACACAATCCAGTTATATGAGGATAATCTGGCAAGCAAGCTGAAGGAGCTTGAGTCACAGGGTCTTGATTCACAAGAGCTCAAAGAAGAGCGGGAGTTTTACACTACCAAAACAGAGACGCAGATCCGCGATTTAAAGCGTGTGTTTACCGCATCCGATGATGTTACGGTTGAGAATGTACAAATACCGGAGTACTTGCTAGATCCGATATCATTCAACATTTTTATTGATCCTGTTATTTCCAAGTCCGGTCAGTCCTATGAGCGTAGCTGGATTTTAGAACACCTTCGCAAAAATAGTACCGATCCATTCTCACGTCAGCACATGACTGCAGAGGATCTTGTGCCAAATCTTGCCTTGAAAGCTGCTGCAGAAGAATTTATCAATAAATATGGTAAAACTTTTTAACTCTGTGGTGTGAAAAGAAGAAGGGGTGGAAATTTAACAAGATTTTTTTTACATATACCATATATATGTGTATATATAAAAAAAAAAAACTTGAGGGCCTTGATAACGGTAATGATAAAGACTATGATAAGGTATATGCATTTGTAAAATGCGAAACGAAAAAAAAAAAAAAAAAAAAAAAAAAAAAAAAAAATTTAAAAATTTATTTCATTTAATTACATTGAAAAAGAAAAAAAAAAAACAGGGAAAAAAAAAAAAAAAAAAAAAAGATAAATATGTATACAAAAATAAAAAAGAATGACAATAAGTTTAATGACCTCTCTTACCCTAGTTAAAACAGATTACTGATAGCGTTATAGTTGATTTTTCTCGAAAACATCTTCTTCTTAACCATGCCAGCGGCTGCTGTGTTACCAGACTGGTTTCCTAAATCCTCAAACTTTTCAACTCCACCATGTCCGGCAGCGCCTCTCGTCCCCGCGTTGGTGCTACGTCCTGGTGCTGGCTTACGCTTCTTACGCGGCTCCTTATAGGTACCTGCCTGGATATCAGCCTCACGCTTATTTCGCTTGTGTGCTTGCTCCAGCTCATAGTCTTTATACAGTGTCAGCCAGATCTGTTCTTTCTCACGAGCCTGATTGAACGGCAACACAATTGACTCAATTTCCTCATCGTCCACGTCGGTCAGATCAACAGGATCGTCGGAAATACCTGATTCAGAAGAATCCCAACGTTGTTTGGAGTTTGAAACCTTGACAATTGGGTGGTTGTGCCGTCGTAAGATGGCCTGGATCCGAGCTTGTCGTTCTTCAAAAGTATCGTTGAGCACGGCAATTACAGAAGATCGTGAGGAAGGCGGAGGCATAGCCGCAGCAGCAGATTCTCCTGATGGGGATGATATTTTTTTTGGAGAAGCTTTCGTTGCGGAAGATGCATCGGTAGTGTCAGTAACGGTAGACTTGGCAGCTGAGTCTTTTTCTATAGACTCCTGTTCCGGTTCACTTGCATTTATTTCCTCAGAAGTATCATTACTATTCTGTTTGACGTTGCTTTGATCGTTGAGTGGTGTTTGACTAGTTTCTTCATCTGCTGTGTCTTTAGCTGTAACTACTGGAACCCCTTTGTCGGCATTATCCTCCTCTATCGCATCATTCTCGTCGGCAATACCTTTGTCTGAAGTGACATCAGTGACAGTTTCTTTTTCGTCTGAGTGGTCCTCAAAAGCCTTGAAAACTTCTTTTTCAGCCCTATCCTGAGCCTCATGTTCAGCACGTTCTTCTAGTTCTTGTTGTTGCTCTTCCTCAGCCTCCTTTTCGGTGGCCTTCATAACGTAATTGTAAAGATCTCTAATCTCTGGGTCCTCCAGAGGGTCCGCAGCCGCACGTCGCAGACTTACGGCCTCCTCCTGTCGCTGGCGCTCCTTATTACGTGTAAATGATGGAGGATCCGCTGCAGAGTCAACGTTTGTTGCGCGGAAATCACGAATCGTCAACGTCGCAGCGTCTGTCGCACAAAACTCCTTGAGTCTGTTGTCAATGGTACCCTCGCTAATCATAGCCAGTTGCATGATCTGCAGTTTAGACCGGCGGAAATTGTTCATACGACAAGCAAGAAGCACACTAGCTGCTGCCACACCTGCTGGTCGCCGACCCTCAGTAATCCAATCCTTGTTCATACGTTGAACTAGCCGAATGGCATCCTTCATAACTTTTCGGCCAGCACTCTCTGTTGGGAAGTCGATTTTAGACACAAAGCGTTGTACAAAAAGAGTCGCATCGATAGGAGGAATACTTTCAATTTTTAGGCATTGCACCAGCTGCAGATATGTTGAGCCCAATACGTAGATGTTAACGTATAGTAGTGACGAAAAATTCAGTAACATGTGAGAGGTTTTGTGCAGTCGGCATGCAAGATATAAACATGCACTTGTCACAAAGCGCGATTTGCGACCCTTGACAAACCCCTTGTGCAGTGCGCGTTTGTAGTGCGCCACGGCCTGGAGCACTGTTGATTCAGGGATTTTTAGGTTGTGGGCCACGCCCATCATTTGGTTACGCGCCTTATCGATGGTAAGTGAGCGGCTACTGCCCGAGTGCCCATATAAGCCACGTGAAGTTGAAGTCTGGTCAGAATTGAGAAATGAGCCATGGACCATGGCAGCACCGGACGAGCTCTCGCCGAAGGAGAGCTCGTTGACCATTTGAGTGCCTTCGTTAACTTTACCACAGACGGTACAGATAACTTCTGTAGTACTGTGCGTATCAAGCGCACCACCACAATAAGTACATGAGCCTGCCATCTTCTTTTATTAATATGGAAAAAAAAAATCCTTGGTTTTGTAGAAGTTTATTAAATGCTGAGAATTATATGGCACGTCGTAAGAAGGAAAACGGAATATTAAAAAAAAAATGATGAGAGAGGTTATCGGATTTGTTAAAAAAAAAAAAAAAAAAAAAAAAAAAAAAAAAAACGCGTATTATATAATCTTTGCATAATAACGAAAAAATGGTTCAATAAACCCATGAAGAATTTAATCGGGTAAAGCAGAATTATTCCAAGGATACCTTTTCATTTGAGAACTAAAGATATGGTAGATTTATATTCTGTAGCAAGTAAACTGAGTATTAAGTGTATATATATAAGTCTTTTTTAATAAATACTAAACGTCTAAAAGATATATATATTTAAACGATGATAAGTGAGCCATAATATTTTGCTATAATCTTACCTTGACATCTTATGTCAAGGATAATAAAAATAACGAGAGAAAAAGACTTATATAACTCATAATTAGCTATAAATTACAATGAGCTAGTTAGAATGATAATAATTATTTGTCAGATTAGTTTTATCAATTAGTTTTATTCTATTTGTATAGTCATTATCAAAGAAGTATTAAAAAGACTTATGTTTTATGCTTTTATATCTTAGTTATTAAGTCATAAAAATCACTTATAAGGTACACAGAGATACAAGCCATTAAAACAAAAATAAAAACAGCCGATTATGAAATTTCTTGAGAAAAGAAAAAAAAGATTTTAAGCAAATTAATCAAGTAAAACATAAAACACAAAAGGCATTCAAATGACATGAAATTGTAGTAAACCAATGAAATCAAAAGTAAAACAGAGTTTAAAATTAAGAGATAATATAATCATTTATTAGCTTATAGTCACCATCATAGAAATAATAGTAGTAATAATACTAATAATAAAAAGACAATAGACTTTAATACTTGACACACAATTTGTTAAAGACACAAACATACTATACATTGTCTTATGGCTTGTAACAAGATCTACAAATATATATAATAATACTACATACTTTCAACAATAGTGGGGACTTTTAATTCTAATTTATTGAGATTTTTTATTATTTTTATTCTTATTGTCTAGTATTGCTTCACAAACAGGTTTAATTATTACCCCGCCATGATCTTTTTTGCAAAAATTTTTGAAAAGTGTTGATGTTTAAAGCCAATGCCATCACCAGCCGGTCCAACGGGAAAGACAAAAAAAAAAAAATAATCAGGTAGCCCTGTTGACTGTCATGACAACTATTCTTATAAACCAACTAGGTGAACTATCCAATTCTTTTTTTTTTTTAACTGCAGTCAGTAATAATCAATTGTTATTTTATATGAATTGGACCTGCTTTGAACAGGATCTGAGGGGTAATTATCACCAACCATAACCGATGGTTATGAAAAATAAAAAAGTTTCATATTACTCGCGCGTGATGGAAACCTGGAGACTTCCAAAAATGGAGAAGCGACAGTGTTTATTATTGTCAGTTTTCTTTATTTTTTTCCCAATAATCATCTTTTTCTTCTTCTTTCCTTTCTCCTTCTTTTTTTTCTTCTTCTTCTTCTTCTTCTTCTTCTTTGTTTCTATCTTCATTTTCATTTTTCCTGATATTTATTTTTACATTTTGTTTGTATTTCACGTTTGCATACTGTCTCACAATGTTTAGAAACACCATCAACTCTTCTACAAAACTTGCCAGGTAAGTTCTCTCCATCTTTTATTCAAATGATCGTCTCGGTCAATACCAGTTAACACGACACTGTTTCCCCCCAGATCCTTCTCTACCTCTTCCGCAAGGCTCAATTACTCGGACACAATTAAAAATCTAAAAATTAATGCCGATACTAAGGTCCTTTTTCAGGGCTTTACGGGTAAACAAGGCACCTTTCATGCCCAGCAGGCTCTCGATTATCACACCAAGCTAGTTGGTGGAACCAACCCCAAAAAGGCTGGTCAAACACACTTGGGTTTGCCCATCTTCGGCACTCTCGCAGATGGAATCAAGCAGACTGGTGCCACTGCCTCGGCAATTTTTGTTCCTCCTCCTGTGGCTGCCGCAGCTATTATGGAAGGTATTGAAGCCGAAATCCCCTTAGTTGTTTGTATCACCGAAGGTATCCCCCAGCACGATATGGTCAAAGTTGTTGATGCTCTCAAATCTCAGTCCAAGACTAGACTTGTTGGTCCCAACTGTCCTGGTATCATTGCTCCCGAGCAGTGCAAGATTGGCATCATGCCCTCATCTATCCACAAGCGTGGCAGAATTGGCGTAGTTTCTAGATCTGGTACTCTGACTTATGAAGCTGTTAACCAGACCACTAACGTTGGTCTTGGTCAGTCACTTGTCATTGGCATTGGTGGTGATCCCTTTTCTGGCACCAACTTTATTGACGCACTCAAAGTCTTTTTGGAAGACGAAGAAACTGACGGTATTATTATGATTGGTGAAATTGGTGGTACCGCCGAGGAAGAAGCTGCTGAGTTCCTCAAGCAATTTAACCAGACCCGCGCGGTTCCTAAACCCGTTGTGTCGTTTATAGCTGGAGTTTCTGCCCCTCCTGGTCGCCGCATGGGCCACGCTGGCGCTATTATTTCTGGAGGCAAAGGTGATGCACACTCCAAGATTCGTGCGCTGGAGGCTGCTGGCGTTATTGTCGAGCCATCGCCCGCCAGACTGGGCAAGACTCTATATCAGGAGTTTGCTCGTAGAAACCTGCTGTAACCGATCAAAACGCAACAAATGAATAAATAATAATAATAAAAAAACAATAAAAGTACATAATATACGTATATAAGAAGGGAATTACCGTTATCTGTTATCTATACAAAATTTAGGATTTTTACATTGTCGGGGAACATCGGAACTATGAATTTGTTCCGAAACGAAATTTTCCGAGATCTTTATGTCAAATTCTATTAAATACTCAGTTTATGTCTCCCATATCATCGGCTGTCACAGAAAAAAAAAAGCATAATTTGTGTCGCTTTTTCCATTAAAGGTTTAAAAGGCAATATGATAATGTTCCGATCAAAACGCAAAAGTAAAAAAAAAAAGAAAAAAAAAATCTGACCACAGAGAGAAAATGGCACATCAAGTTATCGAACCGATTTAAAAAAAAAAAAAAAAACTCTGACTCTTTAAATGTATATGTTTCTTAAAATCAAATTAGCATACATATAGAGTTACATTTCGGGAGTGTTTGCTATCTAACGGTTCTTCTGTTACAGTGAACAAAGTCACCAAATTTCTAGGAAAAAACGGCATTGGGACCCGGCTCGAGATGAGTGAATACTCAACAGCAACTGCCAAACCATCAGCAACTGACTTTAAACAATATTACTCTTTTTTTTTAATTCAATTTGTTTTAAAAATATATGACTGTATTTTCAAGTATAAAACAAAGCTTGAATCCTGTTCTTACCAAAACAATGTTCTAGGTATATTTTATTAGTATCATTGCTTTAATATCTTCTTATTGACAACAGCAAACACAAAAAAAAAACTTACACATAGAAAGCAGTTGCTTTTTTATTTATTTTATTAGACCTGATATAAAACCGATAGCAATGCCTTCATTTAGCTATTTCACAGCCTTACCTGAAGAAATTCAGTATCAAATATTGGATTCATGTTCAAGCCAGACCCTGGCAGTGGTTTTATCTACATCACACAAACTAAACAGCCTGACAAGTCAAGTTCTTTCTAGCAGGCTATCAGCTCTCTGTGGCTTGCCAAAGTCGACGCAACTATGCTACGCCACAGACCTAACACCAGAAACCCCACAAGGTCCATTTGGCTTTGTTCTCAAGGCCTATTCACCAGAAGATCTGTCGCGCACAAGTGTACACTGGTTTGACACAGAGTATAGTGAGAACAATCATTTTTCAGATTTTAACTGCAACTTTGCGCATTCTTACTGCTCGCAACCATCAACAGCACATAATAGTGATGAAGATATGCATGCATCGCTGCCACCACGAAAACACAAAATAACACCAGTTTATCAAAAGAAACATCATACAGAGTTGGTGCCGCAAACCAAGTTCAGAGTTAAGTCACACATTAAATCAAGTACATATGGTAGCCGCACATCTAGACGCGGTCAAAGCCGGCTCTCCGAGCTGCTTTCCATAGAACAACAAGAAAATCAGCATATTGAACATGAGATTGCAACGCTCGATGTTCTTGAGGGCGACGCCTTTGGCCAGTTAGTTATTGAGCTCAATGCTACTCCCATAGACTATTCGCTCACAAACACTACCAAGATTATCCAAAAGACCTGTCGCATCTCTCCAGACTGGGCCCTTGATCACGAATATGCCATTCATAACCATGAGCTCACTCTACACATTCAAGTTGTTAAAGACAACGGTTCCACACCCCTAAAAAACGAATTTGGTGAAAACTTTGACCGTTTTCATATTGTTCTCACAGACATTGTCGTCAACATGGCGTATCTTCTGCATCAGTTAGAGAATACCCAGCTTATTGCGTAATAGATTTTTTTTTCCACTTGTGATTATCTATATATTATTTTAAAATTTTTTACTTGTGATTGACCTTTTTCTTTTTTTTTTTAGAATTTTAAGTAAAATAATTGAATTTGCTGGTTTTAATGCATTGAAACTTTGAGAGTTATATACCAAGTCGTAAGTTGCATAGTTTTTCTATGTGTGAATTTTACTTTACTTTTTTTTTTCTTTCATAATCAAACTGTCTGAACTTTACACCCTCGCTCTGATCGTCACCTTTAACGTCATCAAAATTGGCATCTACAACTGGCACTCCAATGAATAATCTTGCGACAGCGACTGCTAGTGCACTATATTATTCTAGCATGAGTAGGCAAAAGTCATCAAATTTGTCAGACCAAAAGACTCTTATTGCTTCTATTTCCAAGGAGTCCGTTGCAAACAAGATTGCCCAAACTATTTCTGCATCCGAAGACGATGAGGTAGATTTGACCCATTCACAAGATCAACATATGACAAGCTTATCAAAAAACCCAATAAATGTTTCATCAGACGAAGAGAAAAATGGAGTGCGCACGCGACGAGCAGTTAGAAAAAAACACAGCAAATTCGTTGCTAATGGAAAGACCGACGCGGATAACGCTGAAGAGATTGTGCACAAAAGTCAAGTCAAAACTGCCAATGTCAAAAAGAATGACCAAAAGTTTAGCAAAAAAAAGGACCAGCTTATTTCGGTTTTAGAAAATGACGAGGATACAGACAGTAGTCTGGTAGATTCGAAAGATTCAACCAAGTCTTTACTTGATTTTTTGGTCGATAAGCCCAAATCAAAGTTAAAAAAGACTGAAGTAAAGTACAAAACTCACAAAAAAAAGGCTTCTGGACTCATTTTCAAAAAAAGAGATTCAAATCCAGCATCTATAGGATTGACCAAGGAACTATCTGCTGAACCTCTTTTGAAAAAAGTTAAGACTACTACGCCATATATTGATACGACCCATAATACCAACGTAGAGTCAATTAATGACCCAGTAGTTTCTGCTCAAACCGCTCTGTTTACTAGTCCTCCCATTGTAATTGGCCCGACACCGCCTATTACTGCTACAACTATGATTCCCACTGTCGATACATCTGAAAATACTAATTCGTCGACTGGCACTCCTGCTCCTGCTGCCACAGCAAACATAACGAAGCCAAAGAACAAGAAATTATTTAAACAGAAGCGAAATTTTTATCTAGAGGATATATCTCAACTGACAGCTCCATCGTTAAACCCTTTTTTGCATCTAAAGCATGTCTCTGACGGGCCAAATGCCGTCGATACATTTATCGACTATGTTATTTTGGATCTACAGCCTGCCAATGCGATTAATCGCACACCGTATCTTTATCAGTTATGGGACCCCGATCATGAATTTGAGATCCAAATGTCGCAGAAAAATATTGAAGCACAGATTGATTTCCGGTTGAATACTCATACAGAAGATCTTTTTAAATTGCTAAACACAACAACTACTCGCATATCCCTTTCATTACAGCTCATAACCATTTTAACCCCAGATTCGACAAGTTCCGATTCTATCTCATTTCTTTTTATTTTTGCCTCATGGATGTCTCAAAATTTTGTTCACCATGAGGAGCTTCTCAACGTTTTACCAGTTAATACAAATAATGACAACGCTTTTGAGAAAATTGTAATATTAGTTAATAGAACAGTCGAAATTTTTAATATCAGTGAAAGGCTTTTGGCTGTCACGATTGATGATGGGGTTGGCCAGTTTTGCACGGCTGAGGATATAGCCAAGGAATTGTCAAACGCCATCTCTGATTCTGCCAATTTACAAATATACGGTATTTACTCATTGTCTTCAGTACTAAATATTACGGCTCGCATGTTTCTAAACGCTATTGAAGGTGGCCAAGCATGGTCAGCAGCCATGGTTTACACCCGATCTTTACAAACTCTTTCAGCTCTCGATCGACTCCGCGTTATCCTGCATTATTTTGTAAGTAATTCCACCGATAATCACAAGGATTGGGAATGTCTGTTTAGTTTCATTAGTGATAATCGAAAAAAAGATTGGCCTTTATCACATCGTAAGTGTATTATACCTGATTCACCTCTGTCAACTAAATCGACATATATAATGTTACGGGATGCGATTGCACTTCGTGAGATAATTGACCGCGCTATAACTCTGATTCCAGCTTTACAAAGATACTACATTACAGATGAAGAATGGAAGCAGATCAACAATATACATAAACTATTACACATCATTTACTGGTGTGATTCTCTAGTTTCAGGTAGTTCTGACATTCCCTCTCAGCCACGATTTGTGTTATATATTTTGACCTTGAGCAAAATCTGCGAAATCGTTAATGAGATTTCAGAAAATAAAGAAACTGGATTTTTTGAAAGCTGTGATCCAAATTTAAAATCAGTATTTCTTGATGCATTCAAACTTCCAGCAACAATATTGTTGCTTGAGCCCCAACGATGGTCTGTTCTCGGAATTCTTGCATCGTTGCTAGACCCGCGGCAAATGGATGTTGTGATTACAGACATTTTTGGCCCAGAAAAAGCTCTTGAATGTCGAGAAGTTCTTGACCAGTTTTCGGAACAGTACGACAATCTAAGCCCTGTCATTGACATTGATGAGTCGGACGGCGAGCCTGAGGTTTTTGACGTATTAGGAACAGTATCCACTAGAGCTAAAAAAGAGGCATCAAGAAAGCAGAAAAAGCAGTTTCAACATGATGATTTCAACAACGTGGCTGACGAAAAAGTTTCAGTAGAAGGTAAAGAGATTGCCGTGGAAAGCTCGGGCGATCCTACTGAAAGCCAATTGTCACGAGAAAACAACTCTACAGATGATGATAATAATGAGGAAAATGTTAGTGATGTAGATTCTAACGATTCCAGCAGAAAATTATCTACTCAGGAGAGTGAGAGCGAAGACGACCTTGATTTTACTGCTTTGGCAGAGAAACTTGTACTAGGTGTTCCTGTGACACAACAAAAAGCTCAGATAAATGATTATTTTACCGAACAGCTTTTATCAAATACAGATTTAACGGACAGCGAGCTAATGCTGCGGTGGTGGACGGCTAACGGAAAAAGTCATCTCGAGTACGCGGCCGCCGCGCGAGATCTATTTGGCGTTGCACCGAGTGTCGAAGGCATTGCAACTCGCGTACTTGGCTCTGAATTCCACACACTTTTAAGTGACCGTATAGAACACTTGTCTTTTCCGTGGCTTCGCAAGCTTGTATGTCTTCGAGCTTACACTCGAGATAAATTTAAATAATGTTGGAACTGTTTATTTATTACTATTATTTTAATGTACATGAATTATGATTAAATTGCATTAATTGTTCCAGTATTATTGTATAAACTTTTATAATATTTTAAACGTAATATCCCATAGACTTTTTTTTTTTTTTTTTGATGTTTCTCCCATCCTCCGACATTTGCGGAATTCGACAAAATCCAGACTAAGCATGAAGATACTATGCGTAGCTGAAAAACCATCTATTGCCAAAGCCGTTGCTAGCAGCTTGTCGAATGGCTCGTACAGTGTAGTGAGTGTGCTTCAGTGAAATTTAAGGTCATCATCATCTGCTAACTGTTTTTTTTTCTTCTGTAACTTTGCTTCTTCAACAGCGAAATTCCAGTAATCAGTATATCAAAAATTACGAGTTCACATACAACTTTCCCGCCTGGGGCAACTGCGAGGTGGTCATGACGTCGGTGATGGGCCATCTTACTGCCAGCGATTTTGAGTTGCGGTATCAAAAGTGGCAAGATGTGGATCCACGCGAGTTGTTCGCGGCGCCGATCCAAACGGCTGTTGCCACGAACCTGGCCACGGTATCGAACAATATCAAGCAAGAGGCGCGCGCCGCTTCAAAGCTTTTCATTTGGACTGATTGTGATCGTGAGGGTGAGCATATTGGCTGGGAGATTGCGATGGTTGCCAAGGAAGCAAATAGACGTCTTAGCGACCGTGACATTGCACGCGCGGTGTTCAACAATGTCGAAGCCAACCACGTGCGCCAGGCCGCAAACCGGCCACAAGCTCTTGACATGAAACTTGTACGTGCTGTTGAAGCCCGTATTGAAGTTGATTTACGTATTGGTGCCGCATTTACTCGCTTTCAAACTATGGCGCTTCAACGAGCGTTTCGCGATCTCGGCAGTAAGGTAGTTTCATATGGCAGTTGCCAGTTTCCCACGCTTGGGTTTGTTGTTGATCAGTACAAGCGTGTCAAAAACTTCAAGCCGGAAAAGTTTTGGTATTTGGCGGTGGAGGTCGAGATTCCGCCGGCGCTACGTGTGACGGAGGTTGACGAAGACACAGCAATCAAGCTTACAACAACTGGACGGAATAAGAAAACAGCAAAAGGAAAAAGCAATGGTAACAAGGATGTTGGCAACAGTCGGATCAAATTTTTATGGGAACGTAATCATCTTTTTGATCATCTTGCAACGACAGTGATCTTTGAGCGCTGCGCTGACACGGGCTACACGGCACGCGTTGCTAGCATTAGCACCAAGCCTACTTCTCGCTATCGGCCATTGCCACTAACCACCGTCGAACTACAAAAGCTTGGCTCACGGTTTTTTGGTCTTAGCTCAAAGCGTATTATGGATATTGCAGAAGCTCTTTACAACAAGGGATTTATCTCGTACCCGCGCACAGAGACAGACCAGTTCGACAAAGCCATGGATTTGAAACAACTTGTTGAGAAGCAAACGCCATCACTGGACTGGGGCGAGTATGCGCGTGGACTTCTTGCCCCTAATGGACGATATACGCCACCAAGACAAGGTCGTAATAATGACAAAGCACATCCACCTATTCATCCTGTCATGTATCTTGACCGACGCGCGGCGCAGGACAATGACCACTACGAGGTATATAAGTTTATCACGCGCCGCTTCCTTGCATGCGTATCGCCCGATGCGCGTGGTGAGCAGACTACTGTCGTGCTTGACTGGGCTGACGAGCGGTTTCGTGCGACGGGCCTCGTTGTCACGGAACGCAATTTCCTCGAAGTCTATCCCTACCAAAAGTGGACATCGAGCGCGACGCAGATTCCACCAGGGATGTTTAACAGTTCGGGTCAGCCTATTGAGCTCGCCGCTGCCGAGTTGTGCGAAGGCACAACGTCGCCACCAAAGTATTTAACGGAGCCAGAGCTGATTAGTTTGATGGACTTGAATGGTATTGGAACGGATGCGACTATGGCTGATCATATAGATACGATTCTTACGCGAGAGTATGTGTTCAAACACCAACTCGGTGGGGCTGGGAGCAGGACAGGGCGTGGACGCGGTCGGCGCTCTGCTAATACTAATGGAGCTGCCGACAAAAACAGTGACAACAACGATAGCGGTGGAAATCTGCCTGTGTTCATTCCGTCGTCTCTTGGAATTGCACTGGTCGAAGGCTATGATGCAATTGGGTTTGACATGTCTTTAAGCAAACCTTTTCTGCGGCGTGAGATGGAAGAAAGCATGCGTGCCATTATTTCGGGTCGTCAGACTAAGCAACAGGTTGTGTCGGAGACAATTCGCAAGTATCGTGATGTCTACGATACTGCGGAGCGAGGCACGGCTACACTTCTTGGTATAACTAGGCGATATCTCAATGAGGCGGTCGGAACCTAGAAATATTTGCATTTCTTTTTATTATTATTATTATTATTATATTATTATTATTATTATTATTATTATTATTATTATTATTATTATTATTATTAT
>QVTG01000018.1:46227-121353 GCA_013305925.1 Geotrichum reessii | reverse complement strand
ATAATAATAATAATAATAATAATAATAATAATAATAATAATAATAATAAAATAATAATATAATAATAATAATAATAATAATAATAATAATAATATATAATAATAATAATAATAATAATAATAATAATATAATAATATAATAAAATAATAATAATAATAATAATAATAATAATAATAATAAATAATAATAATAATAATAATATAATAATAATATAATAATAATAATAATAATAATAATAATAATAATAATAATAATAATAGACAGTGGTAATTTAACTTCTCCCATTAAAGTTTAATAAACTGTTTGAAGCAGCTCTTTCAGAGCAAAAATTTCATCATTTCTTCTGACCTGAGACTTTGAAGTATCTAATATTGTGAAAAGCTAGCATTATTTATACGTATCTTTAGTAAAAAAAAAAAAATTATAATTAAATTCTTCGTACTGTGATAGCAGGTCTTATCCAGATTTTATTTTGTTTTCTTTGGCATGTATTTACTTAATCTGAAATCACCTTACCCCTTCAACTTCAACAAATACAACTCTTTCAAATAAATATAAATATTTTCATGACTGGAAAACCGTGGTTAGTGCAAAAGTTTGGAGGAACAAGTTTAGGAAAGTGCCCACTCGATATAGCGAACAATATTGTCAAGGTTTACTCACAGAAACATAGAGTTGCGGTTGTCTGTTCAGCAAAATCAACAAAATCAGAAAGCGAGGGGACCACGACAAAACTTCTTGATTTAGCTGAGAAGGCTTTGAGCGATAAAACTTTTATAAAATGTGTTGAAAATATCAGAGCTGCTCACATTGCTGATGCCAAACAAAATATCAAATCTCTTGCTCTTGTTGAGAAGCTTATATCAAATATCAACAAAGAATGTTACGGTTTAATTAATATCATCTCGGCAGCTAAAATTATAAAAGAACTTAGTCCCCGAACTTTTGACTCAATTATCTCTGTAGGAGAAAAACTTGCTTGTCTTTATATGGCTGCTATCATTGAAGATATAGGTTTACCAGCAGTATATCTTGATTTATCGCATATATTGTCAAAAATGATTAATATTCATGACAAAAAGTTAGATCATTCATTTTATGAGTATTTAACTCAAGAAATCAAGACAATTTTAAAATCTACCGACAATGATAGTATTCCAGTTATCACTGGGTTTTTTGGTCCTGTTCCTGGTGGACTTATGGAAAGTATTGGACTTGGATACACAGATCTATGTGCCTCATTAGTTGCTGTTGCTGTAAAGGCTGAAGAACTACAAATCTGGAAAGAAGTTGATGGTATTTTTACAGCCGATCCTAGAAAAGTTCCAAATGCTCGCTTGATCCCTACAATCACTCCAGAAGAAGCCTCTGAACTTACATATTATGGCTCTGAAGTCATTCATCCGTTTACTATGGAGCAAGTTATAAAGGTTGGTATTCCTATTAGAATTAAAAATGTTAACAATTCTACTGGAAATGGTACTGTTATTTTTCCTGAAAATCTTAAAAATTTTTCGTTTACATCTCGTCAAACATTTACTGAGCTTTCAAACAGATACTTTGAGAATGTTAACGTTGATGGTCCTATTGCAGTTACTGTCAAAAACAACATAAGCGTTATAAATATCCATTCTAACCGCAAAAATGTTTCCCACGGCTTTCTGGCCCATATTTTTGCATTGTTACATAAATGGAAATTAGTTGTTGATCTCATTTCCACTTCGGAAGTTCATGTTTCCATGGCATTACAACAAAGTGCTGTTGAAAGTATTTCTTTTGACTCAGCTTTAAGTGATTTGAAGAATTACGGAACTGTTGATGTAGTTGCTCGAAAACTTTGCATTGTATCGCTGGTTGGAACGCAGATGAAGGAGAGTATAGGTACTGCTGGTAACATGTTCCAGGCTTTGGCAGACGCTTCAATTAACATAGAAATGATTTCTCAGGGTGCGAGTGAAATCAACATCAGTGTTGTCATTGCAGAAAAAGATGGAGTCAAGGCTTTGAACGCTCTTCATCAAAAATTACTAGACATAACGAAAATACCATCGACTCTTAATCTCAGAAATCTAACTATAGGTTCTGAAAAACAGCACATATAAATACGTATCTTACGTGATAAAATATCTATGATTAATTAAGCATTTAATTTTCAAAATATATGTATTTATGTATAAATGGGAACAAGTGTTTTTAATGGAATTTATATCACTAAGACAAAAATTTAAAACCATGTAAAATTAATTGTTAATGCTAAGAGGTCTTGGATAGCTCAAAGTTCAGGGTTAGGAAATATCAGGATATAAAAGAAATAGAGTGGGTTCTATAGATGATTATTTCAAAATTTGACATCTTTTTTGGATTTGCTTCAAATCAAATAATAGCTTTTAAAGTTAGAGTGTAGTCAGATATATTTTGTTCTTTTTGTTCAATGGTCAAGTTAAAGGTTGCTGTGCTTCAACTCAATCCGCGCATTGGTCGTGTTAGCGCAAACATAGACAACGCAAATCGTGTTTTACAGGCCCATGGGTTTCTTGCCAATAACGGTGAATCGACCGATCGAAAGCTAGATATTCTGGTTCTTCCAGAACTTGCTTTTACCGGATATAATTTCATATCCTCTGAACACATCAAACCGTATCTAGAACCAACAACAGATGGGCCAAGCACACATTGGGCCTCAGATATTTCAAAAAAGTTAGGTTGTTTTACTCTTGTTGGGTATCCCGAGCTCCACGAACCCACTAAAAGCATTTATAATTCTGCTGTTATGACAAACTCAACTGGCAATGTAATTGCAAACTACAGAAAAACATTTCTTTACGAAACTGATGAAAAGTGGGGTTGTTCAGAACCGCCTACAAACAATTTTAAGGATGGAGGAATGTTTCCTCTGACGGCAGTAACGGCTAATGGTCTAAATACTCAAGTTGGAATTTGTATGGATTTAAATCCTTACAAATTTGAGACTCCTTTTGAAAATTATGAATTTGCCAATGCAGCAATCAAAAATAAGGCTCGGTTGATACTTTGTCCGACAGCGTGGCTCCATCCTGACTCCCCAGATATCGACAACACTCTTGTTTCGGCTGATGAGAAAACAGAAGCGCTGATAGACATATTAACCGAGCAAAAAAAAGGACTGGCTGCACAACCTAATATGTCTACAGTGCAATATTGGATGCAAAGAATGTTTCCATTTTTGGAGGGTAAGGCTCTAGACGACAAACCTGTGCTTTTTGCTCTTTGTAACAGATTTGGATCTGAAGATCATACCGTCTACGCAGGATCAAGTTCTATTTTTAAGCTGAACTTAAAAAACGAAATAAATTTTGAATACTTTGGGTCGTTAGGACAAGCCACTGAAGACTTACTTTACGCTGAAGTTGACCTTGATTAAAAAAAAAAAAAATCTACTTGATTGTTCTTTGAATTACATGAATGTAACTATATATATATTATTAATTCAAAACAACTAATCAATATATTTCACGAACTCATAAATTTAACAGTGATGATTTGTGTCCTTATAGTCTTGATCTTAAAAATCAGACCTACTCTAACAGGTTGCTAATCAAAAAAAATTATGTAATTGTTTATGAAAATAATTTAGGCTCTAACTTCTATGTTCTAATTTGAATTGTTTTTTTGTTTTTTTTTTTACCTGAAATAAATCATCAACTCCCAAAAAACAAAAGCATTACCCACTTTACTTCCATATAAATCTTATTTAGTATTAGTTGTACACTATTTATCAGTGAACTTCTGATATATATTTATTATTAACGAATCTATTGAAAAATGTCATTTGAGAATTCTTCTTTTGCAAAATCATTATATGTGGCAGGCACTCCGGGACGGTATAGCGCTCGATTCACACCTTCAAATTTGTCTTCACAAGTCGTGTCTGAGACGCCAGGAAAGACTGGATGTGCAATCACTAGCAATACAAGCGTCAACAAATCGTTTTTAAGTGGCACGGCAGGAGAACAAAGTGGTTTATTTGGATTGAGCTCTGGATCGGCGGCCAGTCTGGCTTCAGTTAATCCTGTTGCAACAACCCAATCAAAGCAATTTTCAGCAACGCTTTCTACACCAAATCGAAAGAGCACAGCAGAGACTTCAAAAGAAGACATTTCTAGTTGGAGTATGTTTTCCGGAATTTCTTCTTTCCAGAAGTTGGAAAACGGAAACTACAACCTGGTCAAGCCCAAAGCATCTATTATTTTGCCCACTCCTAAGACCGATGAAAATACTTCTATGGCTATTGTTGCTTCCAGGATGTCTGCCAATGGCACTTTACCAGTCACGCCTAACGCTGCATTGCCTCCTAAACCTACAACTGTGCCGACTGGTAACTGGGAGCATCCGTGTTTGGAAATTATTCGCAATAGAACATTTGACAAGAAAGAAGCCGTCAAAAAAGTATTGTTTAATATAGTTGCGTATTTTGCATTACACAAAATAATTGAACTATTTTCGAGACAACCTGTCTCCGTGGACTCTTATTTGGGTAGTCTTGAAAGCTATATGCTGATTGCTGAACATGTTGTTTTTGTTATCCGGTTAGCTTTAATTTACAACATTGTATGGAATTCATACAAGCTATTGAAGCCTGCCGACACCTTTGAAGATCTCCCCTTGACCGCATCTCAAAGAAAGCTTCTTGGTCTGCCTGAGTCTTCTAAAGCAGTTGACTCCTCTAAGGCGATTACTCCTCCCAAGTACCTCAAGTCTACTGTTCCTAACAGATACTACTATGCTGGTCCTACTTCCCTAAAAAACACTTCTTCTATGATCAATGCAACCCCCACATCAAAATCTATTTTCAAAAAAGCTGTTATTGCTCCAGATTCCCCTGTTGCTGGTCTTTATCAAAAACTTCTAAGTCCGTTTGCAGAAAAATCCCAGCAAGTTTCTAGCTCTCAAAAGAAGGAACTACCTGTTTCTAATATAAGTACTATGACTAGACCGTTTAAGAATAAAATAACGCCTACTTCTTTTACGAAGAGTTCTGTGTCCCAGGCTCCTGGAAATACAACGTTTTCTGCTTTAACTACTCCTCAGACATCTTCTGTATTGACTCCTGGCGCTAGTATCAGCATTAATGATGCTCCAGCAGAAACTTCTTTTTCTCAAAATTCTTCGTTTGAACCCAGTGCAAGATACTTATACATGGCGAAGAAGTCTTCGAGAGGTTTCTAGGGGTATTTAGAGGGTTTTTTTTAGATCTTGGTATCAATGGGAGTTAGAATATATATATATAAAAAAAAAAATAGTAATAATAATAATAATAATAAGACAAATTAATTCAATGAAAACAGCTTCTATTTGTAATGTGCTATAAATTTAAATCTAATATACTTGTAAAATGTACTTTTAAGTTTAATGATAAATTAACATCTAAGAGTAGTAGCCAGGGTGGAGGAACTCAAGCTTCTTTACCAGCTCTGGGTTTCTACCAGCAGGACTGGTAGAAACAGCAAACTTCATAGAACCTTTGAGGTTCTTGCCAATGTTGCCATTAAGAATCTCGGGCTCGAGGTGCTCAATAATTTCCTCAATCAGGAGAGTAGCGTTAGAAGAGTTGGCCTTCAAGTTTGAAACAACAGTCTCAACAGTAACAGCTTCTTCATCCTCACGCCAAGCGTCGTAGTCAGTAGACATGCAGATCATCTGGTAAGAGATTTCAGCCTCCTTAGCAAGCTTAGACTCAGGGATAGCAGACATATTGATGACAGAGCCGTTCCAAGATCTATAAAGACACGATTCAGCGCGAGTTGAAAAGGCGGGACCTTCCATACAAACCAAAACGAGATCTTTGTTGTCGTTGTTGGCCTTGGTGTGAAGCTTAACGTCGGGGTTCTCGCTGCCCTCTTCACCCTTTAAAACGCCACCAAACTTGCCAATAAACTCACCAAGCTTGTTGTCAAAGGGGTCGCCAAAACCCACATGGCCTACAAGACCACCCTCAAAAAAGGAAGAAGGCCTGATGCCCTTAGTACGATCAATAATCTGATTGGGGACAACAAAATCTCTGGGTCTAATCTTCTCTTGCAATGATCCTACAGCAGAGAAAGCGACAATTGTAGTAACACCAAGAGACTTGAGCGCAGCGATGTTGGCTCTAGCAGGGACGTTAGAAGGGCTGTGCTCATGATGAATGCCATGACGAGCAAGAAAGGCAATCGGGAATCCAGACTTGGTACGAGAAATAGTGATAGGAGAGGAAGGCTTGCCCCATGGCGTCTCAATATTCACACGTGCGACGGGCGTCAAGGTGTCAAGATGGTAAAGACCAGTACCACCGATAACACCGAGAAGAACAGGTTCTTTTGGGAAAATGTTAGGAAGTCTGGTTCTTATATAGTACATGAGACAAATGCCTTACCGTTGAAAGTAGAAGGGAGGTTAGCAGCCATTGTATTTACTTGATGATGAGCAGATGAGAAAAGAAAAAAAAGAAAAGATTCCTGGCTTTTTTTTTTTTTCTTTTTTCTTTTTCGATGTCTATTATCGAGGAAAAACGTTTTGGTGAATTTTTTACTGGGTTAGGTGAGTATTCTTATTTTCATTGTCAACCTAAACTTATATTTAATAGGGTCGGTAATTTAATGGAATACATACACAACTCCAAAAAAAGTTACACAAAACTTGCACATCTGAAGTTTCTATACATGTACGTTTGAATCAAAGCATTTTTAAAAGAATCAAATTTCCATAAACAATTGCTAGTTTTTACCAATGTACTGTTTATAATACTGGTTAATTTCATGTTTACCGTGTAAATATCAATCATTAATTTATAAATAATGTTAGCTAAATAGACAATTATATGCCTACAGGCTCCAACTTCTTGTATTCATGTACCAGTCCTCTTACAATCTCCTTTGAATCCTCAAACTCCGCAGCAAGTCCATCGTTTTCAAACATAGCTTGCTTTTTGTATGGATCCAGGAATGCCTGACGCTTCCAAAGACGATCAAACTGATCAAGAGTCCTTTGAAAAAGAGAAGTAATTGAAGTATGATTAGCTAGCATTAGTCCTGAAATTCGGGATGGTGAAGTCAAGTAGGGCGATCGTCTAGCTAGCGAGATCTGTAGCGAAGTTGGTGCTGAAGGAACAAAATTAGCCAAGTTACGCTCGCGAATACGAAGAAGAGATTTGTGAATATCAGTGGGATCGACTTCTCCCTGAATAATATTGAGAAGAGCAAGATAGCAACTTGTCTTAGACTGACCAGTACTAACCATTCTATTTTTCGGCTGGAGAAGACGGCGCATAACGTCAAGAACAGTGGTTTTTCTGACAAGTTTGGCCTGGTCGACAGTGTCTTTCGTAAAGGGAGTGTAACTCGTCATTAGGAAGTGACACTTGGGAAGAGGTATAAGTGACGCCATAATACTCGCGAGATCGTTATGAAGATAGCCGGGGTATCGAAGAGTAGATGTTGCCGCAGACATGACAGTAGACACAAGTTGGTTGGTTTGTTCTACAGACGGTGAGCTGACATTGAGCGTATCGGCTGCTATACGGGTCAACGCGCCATTATCAAGAACCACGACCGAGTCAGCGTAGAGAGCCAGACGCTTAAGAGTTAAAACGCTGTTGTAAGGTTGAACAACGACATCAGACACCTGTTGTGACTCAGGAAATACAGAATAAGTCTGGATCAGTTTCTTAGGAAACCGATCATTAATATTCTCCAAAAGGAAAGACCCCACACCAGAACCTGTACCACCTGCAATCGAATGCAACAACATGAAACCCTCAAGAGAGTCCGACCCATCAGCTTCTCTATCAAGCATATCCATGAGATCATCTACAATTGACTCACCTGCCTGATAACCGGCAGCCCAATTGTTGCCAGCGCCTCCACCGTGCGGAGACACGTAAATATTTTCGGGGTTGAACATTTTGCTATGCGACCCAGACATGATCGAATGAATGACGCGCGGCTCAAGGTCAACAAGAATCGCGCGTGGGATATATCTCGTGTCATCAGACTGATAGAAAAACACATCTTTGCGATCGGCACCTTCGTTCGATGCTGCATAAGGTTCAAGAGTACCGTCGGGTGAAATGCCATGTTCAAGGCACAGTTGTTGCCAAAATTGCGATCCAATTTGGTTGCCACATTGGCCAGTCTGAATAGTTATCAGTTCTCTATTAAAAGTTAGATTATATTTGAAAAAAAATAAATAAAGATTCTTGATGGACGTACGTACCTAGGCATATGTATGTATAGTGTGTGATGTGAGCGACTCGCAAACAGAAAATGAGGATTAGGAATGTTTTGAACGGAAGCATAAATGTAAACAAACGGAAGCTTACATAGACAAAAACACGTGACATTTTTGATAATTATGACATAAACGAACAAATGTTATTTTATCGCCTAAGTATTAAAATGCGCAGGTAACTTTCACCCAAAAATCTTTGGTTTTTTTTTGAAATTTTATCCACCATGAAAAAAAAAAAAATTGTTGAGGTACTTGAGTAAGTACCTGGAAATTTAGCACAATCAGCTTTAGCCTGTTTAACCTGTCACCTGACTAAGCCTTTTCTTCCAGGAGCCGATGCAAATTTTTAGTACACCAGTTTTCAATGGCTAAACACCCGACAACAACTGTTTATGCCATATAATGGGATTTAACCTTGCGAGTTTTAGACACTATCAAATTCATTGGCTATGTAACACACGAGATTAATGAAATCTAAATAACAAAAGCTTTCTGTAATTTATGGAGAAAAATACACTGTGTGCCATGCTTAGATCCTAACGGTTGGATAGAGTCGAAGATGCAACGTGAAGGTTAAAAACACTTGATTCTTTAACAATGAGAAAATGCTTTTTTATGTTGAATGAAACCTGTCGGAAAAAATTAACGCCCTCAATCTTGGATCAAAAGCATTCCCATGTAATATGAAGACAGCTTAAGAAAGCGTTTATAAGTTTTTCAGAAAACCATATTTGTTACAGACAAAAAAAAACGATAACATAGATATACTTGGTTAAAACTGAAGCCCAGTAGGATTCTTTTTTTTTTTTTTTAACCAAAAACCATAAGGCTATCTTTTCTTGCAAACAAGACCATAAAAACAGAAACTTTGCTATTCTCATAGCTAATCCTTCAAATGGTTTGCAATAAATCTAGACCACAGTACTTCTTTTTTGAAGAGTCTTAACACTTACATAAAAATGGTATCTACATGTTTTGTAACTTGACGTAAAACCGTTAAGCTGCTTCAATACCACTATAATTATAACCAAAACATAAAACTGTTTTGACACTAATAATTTATTTGGTTTTGCGTTTATAACGTTTTTTTTTTGAGCTTAACGCCTACCTGGGAATACCCTATAAACAACAGGATACTTAATATAACCACGGATCACATTCCTCATTGATTGAGCTTCGGACACTTCTAAGTAAAAGCAGATACTAAAAATTTAAATCAATTCTGATAAGAGAACAAAATAATGAAAAATAAGTTATCAATATCTCAATCTTGAAACTGCTTATTTCAATATGGTGAATTTTTTTTTTTTTTTTTGCAATGCCTTGTCGAGCAAAACAAAAAAACATCTGTCAAAAAATTTTGTGTTCTTGTTATAATTTAGGTATGAGATTATTTAATGTAATGCCAATAATTTTTTTTTTTTTTAATTTAACTTCTAGTTTTTTTATCATTTTTATTATTTTATTATTATTGTTTTCATTTTTACAAAAATTGTAAATATTTTTGTTAAGATAGTGTATCTGATTTGCCAATTTTAAGTTATTCAGTATGCTAAAGGCAAATTTGAAAACTAACGTTTGGTTCAAGGCACCATTAACTACTGGACTAATCATGGTTGATCTGTCTGGATTTGCGTTTGAGGCAAATTCATTATCAAATTAAAAAATTTTCTGGAGTCAGAACAGACACATTATATTTAAGCATATGGATATTGATGTTACCAACTCTAGAAATTAATTATACGATTTATCTCTAGCCTTTTGGTACCTTCTCTCATAAAACTGACAAACTTTACAAAAATGTGAACTTGAAAAAAAATAGAAATTGTAATGATGTAGTGATATATGGTAAAATTGAGTAAATGCATAGCACATTCTGAACTGATTGCTTTTCAAAAATAGAGAGAAGTATTAGCACCGTCTGTTGTTTATTAGTGCAGCAGAGATTAGGAGAACTGGGAATATATTGATATTGAAATCATAAAAGTCGAAAAAAATAAGAGAATTTGTTGGATTCGTTCTACTAGGCCTTTTCCATGATATACGTAATTTCCTATTGATTTGATTTTAATTATACTATATAAAAGCTTGCGTAAATATATACTATGTTATTACGTTTAAATTCTGCGCCTAGTCCTTTTCACTATTCAGGCTTGAAATCAAAAGACAGTGTTGAATCTGAAAAAAATATTTGGGCTTGATGTGTCTGTGTGGGAACACTATCAGCCATAATAATGTCTTCATATGGTAGAGGTAGACTGGCGGGAAAAAAAACATTTTTTTTTTGTTTTTTATTCTTGATATAAAATTTAGAGATTTGATAGAAGGCTTTAAAAAAAAAGAAAGAAGACAAGCTTATTTTTCATAATAATTTATCTTCATTTTGGCTGAAATGAGCCAGTTTTAGAGTGAATTCAAACCTTACAGTGAATTGGACGCTGCTCTCAAGGTACACCAAGCCTTTAGCTGGGTCTAACCAGGAGTCCAAAAAAAAAAAAAAAAGGATACATGTGAAGGGTTTCGGAAAAAATACAGAGAGCCGTAGAACACTGAAGACTGATGGCTGAGAATCGGTTTGGTTTTATCCTATGATTCCTTAAACCAAAAAAAAAAAAATAGCTAAATACTTGCTGCTTTTGTCTCTAAGAAGTATCTTTATCTGATCACGAATTATAGGCACATGAGCCTCGATTGTTGACAAATTTGACAGTTCATTACTGACGGTTTGGGTTCATTCTTGCTAAAGTGATCAGATGAAAGGCCTTGAATAGATAATATTGCTAGCAGCAGTTATAGTCCGTTTCAAGGTCTAGCCCGCGCGTCAAAGACCCGTTTTGAATTGTTATAGTCTGCCCGGTTAAAAAGCGGAATTTTTTTTTTTTTAAAAAAAAGAAAAAAAAGTTTTGTGTATCGTCATCTTTTGTCTACCTTTTTAAGGTTCAATCAAAGCTAAATCTAGGACAACTAAGAAAACCCAAAATCATATATATAAATACTTCACTTTTGACCCCAGATTTTTATTCTTTCATCATCAACTTTCGAATCAATTAACTCTTGACTCACTTTTTTTTTCACACACAAACACACACAGCAACAATGTCTAACATTCCTACTATTACTCTTAAGCCCACCGGCCAAAAAATGCCTCTCATTGGCTTCGGTGCTTGGAAGGTTCCTAATGCTACCTGTGCTGACACTATTTACAACGCCATCAAGGCTGGTTACAGACTTATTGATGGCGCTGAGGACTACGGAAATGAGAAGGAGTGCGGTGAAGGTGTTCGCCGTGCCATTGCCGATGGCATTATCAAACGTGAAGACATTTTCATTACTTCCAAGCTTTGGAACACTTTCCACCAGAAGGATCATGCTGTTGAGCTTGCCAAGCGTTCCCTTGCTGACTGGGGTCTTGAATACTTTGATCTTTTCTTGATTCATTTCCCCATTGCCCAGAAGTACGTTGACCCTGCTGAGAGATACCCTCCTGGTCTTCTCACTGACGTTGAGAAAGGTATCATTGAGTTTGAAGACGTTCCCATCTCTGAGACTTGGGCTGCTCTTGAGTCTCTTGTCGACGCTGGCCTTGTTAAGAACATTGGTGTCTCCAACTTCAATGCCGGTCTTGTTCGCGATCTTCTTACTGTTGCTCGCATCAGACCCTCTGTTCTTCAGATTGAGCACCACCCCTACCTCACCCAGCCTGCCCTTATTGACTACATTCAGGCCCAGGGAATTGCCATTACTGGTTACTCTACATTTGGTCCTCAGTCGTTCCTTGAGATGGGTCAGGAGCGCGCTCATAACACTCCTCTTGTTCTTCAACACGAGACTGTTAATGCCATTGCTTCTGCTCACGGCAAGTCTCCTGCTCAGGTTATTTTGAGATGGGCTACTCAGCGCAACATTGCTGTTATTCCCAAGTCTAACAATGTTGATAGATTGAAGCAAAACCTTGAGTCAGCTTCCTTCGACCTCACTGAAGAAGAGATTAAGCAAATTTCTGCTCTTAACATCAATCTGAGATTCAATGACCCCAACGACTGGCCTGGCAAGATCCCCATTTTCTAAGTAACAGATTTTCTTGGGGATGTATTAAAAAACCAAAAAGTAATGATTTTATATATAGTAATGAGTAAAAATATTTTTATGTGATTATCAATTCAATTGAATATTTAAATTTTTAACTGACATGAGACAACTTTGTCACCAATAGATCAAAAATTAGTTTTATGCAGACTATTTCAATAACTGATATAGCAGAGCCGTAATACTCACAAAAATACATACTTTTTAACTATTTGCACATAAAAAAAATATATATAGTATAACGGTTTCAGTTCATGTAAAAAAGTAAAAAAAAAAAGAAACGTTTGTAAATGAAAAGATTTTTGACTGAACTTCTTAACATTTAATCAAAGTTTCAAAAAAAACTGCGTTAGCCCGGAGTCGAACCGGGGGCTCGACGATGGCAACGTCGAATTTTACCGCTAAACCACTAACGCGCTTCTTTTTTTAACAGCTTTCAAACACAATTCAATTATTATTGATTCGAAACTAAACAATCATCTAATAATTTTGGTCAACTCAAAAGTTACGTCCTGGGACGACGTTGAAAGCATCCAATCTTTTAAAAAGGCAGAATCATACATTGGCAGATTCATAAAATGGTATTTAGGCTGCCAAGCCTCACGGGGTTTATTAAAAAAGTGTCTCTCAATGTAACTATGTGATGTAAGGACAATAAACAGATTTTCTATCTATCCAAGTGTCTCTCCTCGATCAACCTAACTCTTTGGATGCAAAGGTGAGGATGGTTTCGCGATTGACCATGGTCTGAAAAAAAAATGGTATTTCAACAAAAAATGGCTGTATCATGGTATTTAATACTTGATTTTCCAAATAAAGCAATATTGAATGATCATGGACATTCGTTCATGATAAAGAAAAATAAAAAAATTGGTCAACCCGACCTTTGGTGAAAAATATATGGCCACCTATACTAGGGTAGCAGATGGTGATGAAAAACTTTTTTGTGACGCACGTGACTCGTTATTCTTTGGTTTAGCGAGGTATCTTGTCAAGAAAACAAGTTTGGAAGAAAAAAGAAATGGACAAAACCAACTACACTGAGATTTTCAGTGCGACTCATAAAAACAATCTAGAGCTACAATTTATTGTATGTCTCTGGGAAACCAAGAGGTTTTGACCTCTTGGGTGGACATCGCTGTTAATGATTCTTGTAAAGAGTTGTTACGAGAACTATTGTGGATCATAACTTTTTGACGCTTTTTACTCGAAAAAGATGTTTTTATTAAGAGCTCTCTGGCTGATTAACAGCTGGGACGAGAATTCTCAGTCAATCCAGGCAATAGTGAGGTGTAAATAAAATGATCCAAGCTAAAGCTTGTGAAACGATAAATAACATAACATCAGTCTTTATGGTGACCTAAAGATGATAGTTATTTTATATTTCTATTTACATATTTGTGATTTGGTGTATTAAATAATTCTTTTAGTGTAGCAAACTGACTGGGCTAAAATATATTATTATTATATTATTATAAACCCAGAAAATACTTTTCTTGTCTTTTGCATCATGTTTCTATTCCATATCTCAGAAAAAAAAAACAGCTAAGAAATTACCCGGTTAAAAAGCAGACAACACATAAACAAACGTGAATAAATCTTTTCGAATATACAACTTTCTGAATTCTCCAAGATTCATTAAATTTTTTTTTTTTTTTTTTTTTTTTCAATTAACCCTCTACTGACTGATTGTCCTACTCATTGACACTTTTGCAATTGCTAAAGCACGCAACATTACTTTTTCTTTCCTATCATTAATTTTTCTGCAGCCATACACCTGTGTGCACTACCCACCGCTTTATTTCATTAGTTCAATCCAATCCCCTGTTAATGGCTTACTACAGCCAGATCAACAACATTGAGACCACCCACCATGTCAACAATACAGCAAATTTCAACAGAACTCAGTAACTTGATATCCCAAACCAAACGACGGAACACGGAGTTACGACAGGTATGTTCTTGTGACTCAATGGGGGTTTTCATGTTCTACTGGCCCTTCCTAACTTACTTGTTCTCAGGCTTCAGAACGTAGTCTAGATATTTTGAAGCTGTACACACCAAACATAGATGAACCTCAGTTTCTCAAAGGTATAATTTTCATTGATACAACTAGATTGATGGCTCTTACTAACATATCAACAGGCCTTTCCAAAAATCTTGACTTTATTAGCCCCTTTCTAATTGCATGCGCTACAAGAAACGCCAAATACAGTGCGACCGCTGTTCAATGTTTACATACCCTCATCAACTACGAAGGCCTTCCGCCAGCGCGTATGGTAGAAGTACTCGATGCACTTAAAGAAGCAACTCATCTGGGTGTTGAAATTCAGCTGAAAATCTTACAGTCCCTGCCTTCACTTATCCAAAACTACGGCGAATTCATGTTCAACAATCTTATTGTAGAGCTGTTACAAATCTGTTATATTCTTCAAGGCGGTAACAAAATTCCGGTTGTTGTCAATACCGCTCTTGCTACCTTGCAACAGGTTATTATTTCAGTTTTTGACAAGGTAGTTAATGAAGACAATTCCTCAAAACCTAAACCAAAGACTTTTGAGGTACCTGTGGACAATAATGATAAGATACTCGTCAGTCCTGCTGCTTATGATGCACTTCGTGTGTTTTTCGACATTTGCAATTTAATAGAAAGACAGCAACCTCTTTTTCTCCAGTTTAGTCACTTGCCTGAAACTGTTGGACTAGAATTAATTGAAAGCATTCTCACAACACATAGTGATATTTTTATTAACCATGTTGAGTTTTGTTATGTGCTTCGCACTAGAGCAGTTCCTGTTCTTCTTCGCACATTCTCTGAGAAAAGGGATTTTCCAGTGACAGTTCGCGTAACTAGAATTCTCTATTTATTGATCAGACGTCAGTTGTCAACTTTACTAGTTGAATGCGAGGTAATAATTTCTCTTCTCACGCACATGCTTGAGCCGGATGCTGCCCCTTACTGGAAACGAATTTTATGTATGGAGGTTTTTCAAGGCGTGTGCTCAGAATTTAGTCTAATACAAGATATCTACCAGGCTTATGACTACCAAGACGGCAGAAGAGCTGTTGTTAAATCTTGGGTTACTGCCATTGACAAGTTGTCTTCTGAAGATCCCAGTGCAATTGGTCTTGGCAAGGTTTCTACTCTCATGGTAATTCCTGATGACAGCCAATTTTCTCGTCCAGGCAACTCTGGTCTGGCCACGCTTACTGATTTTGGTAACAGCTCTGGAAACAGGAACTCTGTTGACTTAGTTCAGATCAAAGGAATTTCAGTAAAAACATCTACTGTTCGTTCTTCCTGTATTGATCTGCTTGACAAGTCTGACCCTCCTACACTACCTCCTACTTATCTTTACTACTTGGCCTTGCAATGTATAAGCTCTCTTTCTGAAGGTCTTGCTAGAACTGTATTTACAAGTGCCAACGACAAGAAAAAATCAAGACACGCCACTGTTTCTGCCGAAATTGCATCTACTGATCTCAGATCAAGATCAAACTCTCCTTCAAGAACTTTTGATACTGCTACAACTGGGGAAGCAAATGAGCTTGCAATCACCTCATCTCTTGTTAGTGTTTGCTGGCCAGAACTTCTCTCGTCTTATACAACTTTTTTTCAGGCGACTATGGATTCTGAAATGTACCACAGCTTGGTTCGGTCAGCGCAGAAATTTACTCATGCTTCTGGTATTCTTAACCTCGTGAGCCCTCGTGATGCTTTTTTGTCTTTGCTAGGTAAATTTAGTATCACATTGGCTGAAGTTGTCGATTCTGCCTCTAACTCTAGTTCAAAGCCTGGGTTGTTAAGTATGGAGACGTTAGTTGGTACTTTGACTCCTAACGTTGTGCGTGATCATTCTCGAGTACCTAGCACCAGTGGGCCTTCCTTTTCAGGCAAACCCACCTTGACAAACAGAAATATACTGTGTTTTAGAGCTCTACTAAATCTTGGCATTTCACTTGGTCCTTCTTTAGGCCAGGGATGGTCAATAATACTTGAGACTATTCAATATTCTCACTATATTGTTGAAGGTATGAAGAATGAAAAACGCAGAGGTTCTATTTCTAAGGGTGTTTCGGAGTACAACATTGAAACAGCTCCTTTACCATTTTCACAGCTTGGATCTGAGTTTCAGGCAGTTGAGAATTCAATTCGCAGACTGATTGATTCAAGTAAGGATTATCCTGGCTTATTCTTCAATCAGCTCATTTCTAGTATCACAAATCTTTTATATCTTGTTTTAGAAATGCCAGAAAAAACTCCTAAAGGTGAAATTGCTATCTCTGGTATTGGTGTGTTAGAAGTGTGTGATCCTATTTTCATGATGGATTTTCTTGGTTCCTTTTGCGGCAAAAATGCTGCAAGATTCATTCATTCCGATGCTCAAGAAACCAAAACTTGGAAATTGCTTACTGGCTTTTTGATGACTATTGAGACTACTCGCACGTTAAGTCCTGACTACAGAATTCGGGCTTCTCAAATTTTGAATGAAGTTATACGCAAAACCAGTTTTGTGGCCTATGAATCTCGTAAAGAGAATAACAAAGCTGGGCAAGCTCAATACTTGGTTTTGGAAACGCTGACAAATCAGGTGCAGGAAATTGTGAATTTGGGTCTTCCAGGTGATGGATCAAACAGCTTGCTGACAACTGAATGCAAATTACATGTTATTGTGATTGACTATTTAAACAAGATTTTAGATCAATGCGGAGGGGTTTTACAACAAGGCTGGGATATTGTATTTGATATCATTGATACTGTTTTTAGTTGGCTGCCTGATAACAGTAAGATTAACTTGGAAATTCAGAGCAGAAGACTACTAGTTGAAAGATCAATACAGCTTGTTAAGTCTGGATTTGATTCATTACAACTAGTGTGCAATGATTTTCTTGAAAATCTTCCTTCTACCTGTTTGATTAGGCTTGTTGACACACTTTATAAGTTTTGCCATCAAACTAGTGATCTTAATATTTCATTCACTTCTATTAGCTTTTTTTGGACTGTGTCTGATCATCTTCGTTCACTTCTTTCAGTTACTGAGGTCACTTCCGACCTCAGTAAAGAAATTACAACTAAACAGGGTCTTCTTGAGCTTTCTCAAAAAACCGATAACCCTGTTGATTCGCTTAACTCTTTGTGGATGATAGCGTTGCTTAGGCTTGCAGCCATTGTAAACGACTCAAGACCTCAAGTCCGTAATGGTGCTGTTCAAGTTTTGTTTAGAATTTTTGAGGCTCATGGTGGTCAACTGCAGCCTAGAGTCTGGAAGGCCTGTCAAACTATTGTTCTTGAAACTGTTATGAAAAACAATCCTTTTTCTTCTTCGAATTCCCTGGATGAGAAGCTTGAGAAAGAGTGGTCTGAGACACTGAGTTTGATTTTTTCTGGTCTTGGAACACTTTATTCAATTTTTATTGGTCGATTCGTGCAAGAAGATCATTTTGAGAAACAATGGACAAGTTTGCTGAATCATCTACAAAAGTTTACAATTTCTCAGACAAGGCTCAGTGTTAGTTCATCTGTTTACAACTGTCTTTACACTATATTGGAAGGCATTAGCAAACAGCAATCAATTAACTTTCCTAGCACCTGTATTGACAAAGCTTGGGAATTTTGGTTTAGCCAATCTGTCGAGCCAAACTTGACTACGACGAAAGCTAGCCAGGATGCATACACAGTGTTGGTAGATTTACACGAAGTTCTTAGCAACGTTACCAATGAATTTTCAAATAATAGAATCACTAGAACAGTTGAGCTACTTAAAAAGTGTGCTCAATACCCCGTGTTATCTCCATATTCTTCTGATAAAGATCATCTTTCACCATTGCAGGCAGCTGCTTTTAAACAAATTGAGTCTCTTAAATTTAATTCGATTCACAGCAAGACTGAAATTTTGACTCTTTTGTCTGAGCTTTCTGTTTTGCCTTTTGACAATAAAGTTCTTGAAAACCTCAGTGAACTCAGCAAGCAGCCCAAGCAAACAAAAGCGGAGCTTTATAGAAGACCAACATTTGTCTCATTGTCTATTTATACACTTAATCTTTTGAAGAAGGGTCTGGATGAAAGTGAAACTGACTTTGAAGTTCTTATCAAAAACGGAACTGCGAATGCCATTTGCAGTCATTTGTTAATTCCCATTAATGCCAAGTTTGACACATACATTATTGAGAAAAATGGACCTCAGCTTTGGGAGCTTGCCACCACACGCTTAATTGAATTAGTAAACATTTCTGTTCCACTTTTTACCAAGATTAACAGCAGTGCAAGTACAACGGTGGAAGATTTGGAGGAGATTTCTAAGCTTTGGAAGCTGTTTGGTGATGCAATTGTGGGTATATTACTTGCTGGTCGCAATATTGTATCCAGTGGTAAGATTCTCATCAATTCTAAGATTCAATTTAGTTCCGAGTTTGAAATGTTTGATATTACCAGTTATGAAACAATAATTCATAAGCTTATGTTAAGCGAAATGGAGGTCCCATATGAGTTTTGGCAGAACGTTATTGACGCACTATTTCAGGCATCCTTTTTGTATAACATGGACAGATTTACCACCAGCTCATCTACGCCCGTCATCTCTTCCCTTATCAGCCTTGATGGCAAGAAGAGATTGGAAAGCAATCTGTCACCGGCTGAGTCCATTGAATTCATTCTTACGAATGCATTTTTTGGGTCCACTACAGATCTTGTGCGAAAGCCACGCGAAAAGTTAGCTTACATTTGTATCAAGGCACTGTCAACCATCAGTCGGTATACCAATACATCAGAAGCTGTCCGGGACCTGGCTAATGATTACCTGATGCTGCGAATTGCACTAGTAATTTACGTGTTTATTGCAGACCACCCGCTACGTGGTCGACTGATGCCAATGCCCAAGGTACAGCGTGCTGAACTGTTGTTTGTACTGCGTCAACTGCTTGATCAGCAGAATGTCACTGGAAAGCCAGACTCTCTTTACCAACTTATAGTCAAAGCCGTGCCCATTGCAGAAAATGACTTTGTTATTCTGGAATTATGTACTAACTTGCTTATGAAAATGTAGATCTGAACATAGAAGTATTAATAACGACTATCTCTATAATTTATTATGTTTTTTTTAAAAAAAAATTTTTTTCGACCTTTTTTTACAAGGAAAAAAAAAAAAAAAAGAATTCATCAAAGTTTTTCAGTTTTGATCACTGCTTTAGAAAACAAATAAAATAAAACTTGACATTCTCGAAATTTATATACAACAATTATTCTTGTGTATAATTTCTGTTCTAATTTGTTTTAGAGTCAATCCGCCTCTGCATAGATTTTGTTAATTGGCTTATGTATTTTAGCCCTACAAAAATGTCCAATTAATACATTTGATAAATTTTTGAGGAATCCTTTTTTTCTTTAGTACATATGTCCAATAAATTAAAGTCTTTTGATTATTTTTTTATATAAAAAAAATCCCCTCACAAAATTACCTTTTTATAGCATGTTTTGCTGATTGGGGTTTTGATAATCACTCATACCACCGTACTCAGATACGGGAGTTCCAGTAATAAAAGTCTGAGATCTAAAACCAGCTGACTTTGGTGAGCTAAGGCCCCAAGGTTGCTGTACTTGCTGCTGCTGAAACCTGTGATTATCTCTTTCAAAGTCTCTCCATCTCTTCATTACAATTTGACTAGAGTCAAACTCGCCCTCAACATCATCGTGGCCGCCTTTGTCACCGCCAGCAATAGTACGCGTATCACCCCAAGAAAAGTCGTCAAATTTCCAGTACGCGTAACAAGGTAACACAAAGTTCCAAACGGGAAGAGAGATCAGATAAATAAGCATCCAGAGAATGTAAGAAAGTCTAGAAGCTGTAATCACAATTAATATACCTGGCAAACCCAAAATCAGTGCAAGCAAAACCAACGACAAAATTGGAGTCGGCTTTTTCACAATTGAAATAATGATGACGTAGATAGTAAACGAAATAGCAGCAGGAAGAACCAGGGTACCGACGAGTTCAATAAAAACAACGAACTGCATGGAAATACAAAAAACACCACACAAATCTCTGACAAGAACCAATTCCATAAGATTGTGCACAGTAGAGTTAATCCAACGACGACGCTGAGACAAAAGAACCTTAAACTCATCGGGAACGATAGTCTTACAAGCGGCCTTAGGAACAAAAATTTGTTTTCTCTTGGGAAAGGTTCTTAACATCAAAGTAGACAAGTAACGATCCTCACCAAGAAGCAACAGATTCTTCTTGTGTAAGGTATCAACAACGTTTTCAGAGTAATGTTCAACAATATCAGGATTAGCAAGAATAGGAACCCAGTACCCTTCCTCACCCTTGGGAGCCTTGATACGGTACATGCAGAAACAACCAGGCAAACACGTAACACCGCCAAACATTGATTCAAAAGCCTTAGACTGATGATGAGAAATGAAGTACTCAAAGACCTGAATCATAGTTACCCAGGAGTCAGACTTGTTAGAAATCTTGGTCTCACCACAAAGACCCATGACTTCAGGGTCTTTGACCATTTGGGCAACCATATGCGTAATCGAGTCCGGGAAAACCTTTGTATCAGCATCAACCATAAGTACAATCTCGTAGAAATCTGGTGCTACGCCTGCCACTTTCCATATACCATTAAACATTTCGTATTCAAGCTCAGTCATACGCTCATCAAACATAACACGCTGAAGGAAACTCATAAGAATAACCTGTCCATCACGCTTACCTCTGTTACCAGGCTTAGAGGCACCTTGCTCAGCAGGGGTACCACACTTCACAATAGTAATCATAGGAACACGCTGCTGCTTGCTGGGATCCATGGTGTCATTGTCATATTTGTAAAAACCAGCATAGACTTTAGCCATGTTGTGACGCTTGAAACCACTCACGACAGAGACATAAGAATAAGGCTGAACTTGGTCAGGAGGCTCAACAAAGTCTTTCATCATTGAAAGAGCAATTTCAGGAGTAGACATGTCGTTACCTGCACCCTTAATGAGACCATCGCAAATGACAAGAATAAGCTTGTGAGAGTTGGGGTAGTCAGTGGTAGCAACAGAGTCAAGGGTAGTTCTCAAACCTTCTACAGATTCAGAGTATGCAGTGACAAGACAAATAGTATGAGCAAGTGGAAATCCATAAGGCTGGTAATCAACAGGAGGTTGAGGGACAAGATAGCCCGGAGAAAGTGGATCAAGATCCTGATCGCCTGAAGTAGCATCAGTAGCACCAACATAAGAAGTATCACCATTCATAGATCTCGTAGAACGGTAAGGATCATCAAGACCATTGAAAACAGAGGCTCTAGAGCTCAAATTCTCTTGAAGATATGTACCACTTGGAAGAAGCTTAGAAGTAGAAGATGAAGGGAGCTGAGAACCCATGGTAATGTTACCAGCAGGAAGAGTGCTTCTAGGGCGGAACATCGAAACATGGCCATGAGCGCTATGAGGATATACTTTGGGAGCGTTCTTGACAGGACCTTGAGCGTACATGTTATTTGACCAGTCCTCGACTTCTTGATCATGTTTTACCAAACTCTTGTGATCCATATAGTTGGCACCTTGCTTACCAATAACAAACCATCTAAAATAAATGGCAAACAAAAACTTGACAGCAACAATACCAATAATGAAAACCAAAGAAACATAAAGAACAACTTTGGAAGCCAGACAACCAATCTGATCAGCATCAACGTAACCGACCATAGCAATATCACTAAGACATCTAACTACTTTCTTAGATTCACCCTGGGCAAAAATCTGAGAAACATCAATACCTCTAAGCTTGTCATCATTTTTAATATCGTAGAATAGTTGAGGAACATTGACAGAGTCGGTATCGATCCAATCAATAAGATCAAGATCAATAACGTTACCATTAAAAACAACCAAGTGTCTGGAAGAGTTACGAACGTCGTCCCAAGAAAAGTAAACTTCACCAGCAGACTTCAGGCCCCAAAGAGCCTTTCTAGCCGTTACTGAAGTGTGGCAAGCCCAACCATCGTAGTACTCGGTCGTAAAGTTAGCTTTGGAAGAACCGTCTTGAGCAAAGGTTTTACAAGGCATATAATAAGCAAGCTCATTACCAGAGTGAGGAATCGAGGCGTTATCACGGGGAGTCAACACGTTCAAGCAGTGGCCATTGACATTCTGAAATAGAAAAGAAGCATCTCTGCCACCTGCATTGACAGGAGGGTAGAGAATGTTAGAGTTTGGAGGAACTCCATGGGCAGCAGGATGCTTTGATTGTGTGAGATCATAAACATGACCGTGGATGATCAGCATACCATTGTTGACCTCGTTGTTACGCAAACGAACAACGTTGTTGTTGCAGACAGTAGTTGTAAAACCAAACGTCAAGTAGGCAACAAAAGTAGCAACATATAAAATAATTGTAATAAGACCTATCTTTTCTCTCCATGCAATTTGTCTATCTCTGGTAGGCATCCCAAAGTACTTCATGAGAAAGGGAGGAGCCCAAAAAGTAACAATGAAACAATATGTTCTCCACACTGAAGGAGGAGGACCCCCTTTTTTCTCGTCTTCCTTCTTTTTAGCTGAGGCAGCGCTAATTCGTTTTGAATTTAGCAGGGTATCAGCATCGACTGTGTTTTCATTGAGTTCTTGTTTACCGTAGTTCTGTGGAGTATAGGCGTTGGATTGATCGGCTTCAGAATCGTCAGAAAATCTTGAGTTGTTTTGAGGCGGATAGGAATACGAAGAGCCATTTCTGTCTAGCGTGTTGTCAGAGACACTTTCCATCTCGCCTTCCTCGTCTATTCGTAGAACCGGTGAGTTATTAGCATGGTGGCTCATGTCTGCGAGCGGGATTGGTGGCGCTTCTCTGCGGAAGTCTTGAAGATTGGGATCGTTACCCGTCGCGGACGGTTGAACGACTATATGATTAGACTGTTGCGCGGTCTTTTGTGCATAGTGATACTGGGGATGACTGGGATCCATGCGAGCACGATCAGGTCTGACGAGCGACTTTTTTCTTGAAATGTCAGCTTTGCCCTGCTCGAGGTCAAAGTTCCTATCCACTGTAATCGTGTTAGCGGTTTTGTTTACAAATTTCCTTGTTTACATTTAAAACCTGAAGTTGATGCAGTACTTACTTTTTAGTGTACTAAGAAAAAAAATGAAATGCTTTGTTTTTCTGAAAGGGGTTGGGTTAGCGAGAGAGAACGTTCACCAAGGGAGTGTCAAAACAAACAAAAAAGGGGAGGAAAAAGAGTTGGGCTTACCAGCCAGCGAAAGTAATATGTTAGAACAGAGGCAAATCTCCAAGAATCTCAAGAAATAAAAAACCCGATGTAAAAATCTTTAGTTTTGAGTTGATAAAAAATAAAGGGTCGGTGATTGCAAGTAGAAAGCTTTTGATTTGCAAGAAAAAATATAATAAAAAAAAAGAGAGAGGCAGACTGGAACCTTCTCTAGAACAAAACAAAATAGAATGACAGATTAGCGAACGTAGGTTGAGTGAACCAGCAATATTGACAATGAAGAAAAGTGTTGAAGAGCTGGAAGGAAAAGAAGAATATTTTTTCGAAAAACCAAAGTTGATGAATTTAACAAGAAGCAGACTGGCGATGGTGATCTGAGAAAAGAAGGAGGAAAAAAAAAAAAAAGAAGGAGAAAATGTGGACAACTGTTGGAATTTACAGTGGTAGAGACATGTATGATTATTTGGGATAAAGAGAAGGAAATAATTTTTTAAAAAAAAATAGCATTACAGTATTTAATGGTTTTTCTGTGGTGTAAAAAGGACTTTAAAAATAGAAAAAAAAAAGTTTTAAAATAGCCCATAAACAAAATTATTGAAAATTTATCACAAATTAATAAATGATTAATAATTAATTAATAAATATTGATAAAAAAGTAAATAAAAACACAAGTAAACACAAATAAACCTACTTTAACACTTTTTAACATCAATTAACAAAAGTTAACACGTTGCGCGAGACCTATATTATTTTGTTAACTAGTCTCAAAAAGGAAACTCACCGTCAAACACCCTGTTTTGACGTAACAGCATCACGTGGTATAAAGCATCTGTTCATTATTGTTTCGTGCCTACTGAAAAAAAAAAAGCAGGGTACACATACTTGTAATTCACTGTTGTCAGTTGGTACTTGTCTAACATCAAACTACACACTTGTTTTACGAAATAACATTCATGAACATGCACACTTTTGTGAAAATAAGAAATAACATTATTTATTTTTCTCAAAATAGAGTAAAATTCTGCCTTAACATCTGGCTGAAAGATCTTTGCATGTTAACAGAAACATAATGCCGCTTTCAGACTCTGGATTATAAAATGTATACAGTATACAAACAGAACAAACAATATCAGTAAATGAAAATAAATGGAATTGATCTTATAATCAAGATAATAAATTATATCATCTATATAGCAATAATACAAAAGGACTGAACTACATACGGTATCACGATGAATGCTTTTTATTTTCAATAAATGATGGTGTTGCTATTATTATTATTATTAATATTAATATTATTATTATTATTATTATTATTATTATTATTATTATTATCATTATCATTATTATTCACAGTTGAATGTTCTAAATTTTTGAAATCACCGGGCAAAAAAAATCATCAAAATAAATTAAATTAAACTTGGCCCTGATAAAATCAACTTAAATATGAGAACATCTCAAACAAAACAATAAGATTTTAACGTTTCAGGAAGAAAAAAAAAAACCAATTGAAATCTCTTGTTTTTGGGAAAGAAAAAAAAAGACAAACAAAACACAAAAAACCTAGAGTCACAATTTTAATAGTTTCTGAAGCCATTTGTCTATACTGCATTCATTACTACAAGAGTTTGAATTATAAGAAATATGACATCAATCCAAATTGTTTCTGAGGCTATTATATATATAGTTTAGATTCGAAAAAGCTTGTGTGATGTTTTTTTATCATTGAATATTGTTTATTTATTTTGTAGTGAAAAGTATTTACTACCCGGAAAACTTCATCTCAGCTACTGTAATTCTAATTTTTAGAAAAAAAAAATAATAAATAGCAGTGTCATTAATCATTAGCAATAAAAGTACAGAAATCGCACAAATCGTTAAAATTATGGCATTGCTAAAACTGGTGCTCTCTCAGCCTCTAACTCCAGTTGCTTTCGTTTGATGTGTTTGATTTGTGTACGAATGTACATCAAAAAAGTTATACCAATCAAAAATGTAGACGCTAAGAGGAAAGTATTTACTGGACCTGGATTTCCATCAAAATACTCAATTGTTACTCTATCTAAAACCGCTTGAAAAAGATTGAACACACCTGAAATAGAAATCATTAGACCGTAAACTCGACCAAAAGTGTCAAAACCAAAAACTTTTGCAGCATAGTCAGATACTGCAGTGTAATAAAAAGGTCTGTAAATAACCAGCAAACCAACATTAAGATATCCGGCTATAATCGAGTGAGGAATGAGCCCAAAAATACCAATAGCGATACTAGTAGTAAGCATTAAAATGAAAATAGAAAAAGTAGATAAACTATCCAGCAAAAGTCCTATAATAGGAACCGCGAAAACTCCTCCGAGTGGCAATGCGACGTTGAAAAAGTTGTTTAAAATTTCAGCTTCTTCAAAAGATCCAAGAAGATAGGAATACTGAGAAAGGACTGTGGCAACAAAATAATTAATTCTTAACATTTGAACGGCGGTAAATGCAACCATGATATAAAACCATGGCGTTCGCAATTGATCTAAAATCGAAAGTCCATGCAGCACGCCCCAAACTCCAGAATTTTGTTCTAGATCATCAACATGGGAATGTGAAGCCTGACCATCACCATCGATATTGTCCATATATTTTGGAACACAATTTTCTGGCTGATTATCAGTTGTTGCCAGTAATTCAGTTTCTTCGCTCACATCTGCCAATAGTTCATTGGTAGAAGCTTCATGAATATCTAGTGAATCTAAGACAAGGTCTTTCATTGTAACATAAGATTCTCGTGGCATGATGAAAATCTGAGCAAAAAGAATGAAAAGGGGAACCAACAGAAACAGCGTGAAAAAATCATGAATATGGAAACTTCCCCCAGATTTCTCATAACTGATCCGGTAAAATAGGAATACAGCAGAAGAAGCATCAAACGCGCCAGTAAGAAGTGCAAGTATCAGTCCTGAGTTGTTGGGGAAAGTGTTTGATAGCTGAAATGATGAAATAAACGTAAATGGACCTCCGATAGCCAAAAGCATGTAACCCACAATATAGGCATCAAATATATGAATAGTGGTGGCCGATCTCAGAATCAAACACGACAAAATTATTAAAAGAGCACCAATAATTCCACACAGCTTGGGTCCATGAGAGTCAAGAATTGGACCAACTACCAGAGCAGTTATATTAGTCATAACAGCTGCAATAGTGAATATTAGATTGAGCTTCAACTCTTGTTGTTGGCAGATTTTAACGCCATGCTTGATTTCCTTGGGGGTGCAGTAGTCTCTGTATACCCCCTCAGAAACTAAAATTGGCTTCAAAGCTGCAAAACCAAAAGAAGGCCCTGCTACTAGTAAACACCAAATAACAGCGCATGCAACTTGTATTATTCGTATTGTCTTTGATACGTTGTTATGTTGAACCATGCGTAAATTTGTAGATGAGCCGTATGAGTAGATGGAGTGTCAACTGGGAAGTATAAAAAAATAATCAAAAAGAAAATTGTATTTGAACAGCGCCAAAGATAGAAATTCCCAGCACAATTTTATGACAACCACACAAAATGATCATGGTCCCCACATTTAGAGATCACATAACAGATTGCAAAGTGATAGTAAAAAAAAATAAATTAATAAAAAAAAAAAATGAACAATACTACTCATAATTATTAAATTTAAATATATTAATGCTTTTATAAAAAGTTTTTGAAGGTTTGAAATTTTATGGGATTAGTTTTTTCTTTCAAAAAACCGTGAAAAGAATAACCATATCATTATACATATATACACTTATGACTACTATTGCGGTAAAGCTAGTCCGACAAGTTCAGTCTCTTTTAATTCTGTTCGTTAGTTAAAAAATAATGTCAATATTTTTATATTTAATTGTGACATAATTTAAATAAAAACCATTATCTAAAAAATTCTGAATTCAATTCATCTAGTCTAGTAAAACTTTCAAAGTAGAGCAGTATACGCTTTAATAAATTTACCATTTGATGTCAAAAATTCATAAACTATTGTAGTTCATTTGCTAAAAAAAATCTGAAACACATAAACCTTGGTAAACCAGATAAGGCTTACAATAAACTCTCAACAAACTACTTTAATCAAGCAAATCACCAGAAAAAACGACGTAGTAATAATAAGATTAAGCACTTGACTACTACGAATCTCCTTTTTAATATTAAGTAAAATTCTTGGATCAAGCACTAAACTGTCTTTTTTTTTTTTAGTTAAATAAACTCTGCAAAGTGCAGAAAACATTTTTTAAGAACGTTCTTACCTGTTTTTTGTTGTCTAAGTTTGCAGTAATAATAACTCTCAGTGATAAATTTCATCTGGAATATTTCTTGAAAAACATTATGCCCTTTTTGCAACTGGAGCAGCTTGCTGAAAATATGTAAATGAAAAAAAAAAATTCAATGTGAGGACTGTTAACAGATTCTCTGTTCATGAATGATCTCAGCGGATTGATGATATACTTATTTTCACGCAACATTAGTTAAGTTAAAAGTAATATCGTCAAAGTCACAACTTATTATAATAATCATCTTATATACCACTTGATACATAGCTCACCATGATTTTCATTTTCCGCAAAACTGTGCAAGCCTTTTTGTTTTAATCATATATATGTTTTCCTACCAGGGATTTGCATTTCTGCAGCATGAAAGTAATATATTGTATGTATATACATCTTTTTACTTAATTTAGATAAAAAAAAAATTTTTTCTCAAGAACATGTTTAACCCAAATCCCTAGATTACTTTTTAATTTTAAACTCAGTACTCAAATTCCAAAAAAAAAAAAAAAACACATTTTAAATGTAAAATGATTTTTCAAAAGAAAAAAAAAAAGTGAAAAAAAATAGTGTGCATTGTCTGTACTCTTGTGCGCTAAAAAAAAGCTTTTCTTAAAGTTTTATAACTGCAAATGTTTTTGAATTCAGTATTTTCTTCGTATGCATGTTTATTATTATTTTGATTATACGTATAACTATGTGATGTAAGAAGAATAAACAAAATTTTCATCTATCTATGGTTTTATCATTCTACTTTTTGTGAGAGTCGTCGGTATTATGTTTCACTTGAGAAGTTAAATTATCACTCAACAAATTATATTTATGCCATACCACAAACATAAAAAACATACTATTTTAGACGTGGAAAATTATTTAAAATCTTAAACTTTACTCTAAAGCTTTTTAAGACTGTTGGAAAAGTATCATAATGAGAAAAATACAGCTACTGCCAATTTTGAAAAATCAGACAACCACAACTTACTTTACCGAGATTGAATAGAATACTCGCAATAGAAAATCCCAGAGCTTAAATTAACGAAAAGCAAGCTAATAATTCGCGAGAATTTCAATGAAAATTTAGCAAAATAAATTAAGGCGTTTTTTTTGTTGTTTCTACCATTACCTGGCATACAATAAATATTGTCATACGGTCGTTACTTCAAAAGTAAAACAGAGATCACTCTAGATCGAGACAGTTTGCGGGGGAGTTGATTTGATGGGTGGCTAGCCTTGACTTATAAATAGAAGAGCATTTCAAGAAATATTTCAGTAAAGACTATTCTTTTATGTAATTTGTAATCTACGTACATACATGTATGTAGTACATGTCTAATTGCACCTATTGTATGTACGTATCATAGCAGGGCCGCCATAGACAGGAGCCTTAAGTTTATTGGCACCTAAAACTGAAAATTTTCAAAAAAAAAACATTTTTTCTTGGTTTGATTCATTCTTATTTTTTTTTTTTTAATGTTCATCCATTTATAGCTAGGTGGAATTTTCGTCAGGGATGTTGATAAAGAAAGATTCACATATCCGCCGATGACGCGTTGTAAGGGAAAAAACTGTAAACGCGCGTTTTTCTTTTTCCTTAAAATTCGAATTTTCGTGTTGTCCATTATGTCATTATTCAATATTCCTGATGTAATCATGCTGAAAAGAGAAATTTAAAACGCGATTGCTTTCAAAATAGGAAGTGTTATTAAATTTTGTTTGTTTTGTTTTCTGAATTTTTTTTCCTCTCTTTTTTCTTTTTCTTTTTTTTTTTTTCTGTCGTGATCAAGTTGATAGTCATTCACGTCAATAATATATCATTTAGTATTTTTATAACTTTTCGATGTCATTTGATAAAGCTAGAGTCTATTCTACGAGTGTTCTTCCTGGTGATAACACGGTTGACACTACCTATTCAGATATTCAGAAAGAATTTTGTTCCTTTATTCTTGAATTCTACGATGATAATAAATACTTATACAGAGATCAGCTACGCGAAAATATTTTAGTTCGAAACTATTCATTGACGGTGAATATGGCTCATTTGATTGCAAGAAGTCCAGTACTAGGTAGTAAGCTGACAGAAGAGCCGACAGATCTAATTCCTGTTTTTGAAAGAGCAATCAGAGAGGCTGCTCAGAGAATTGTATATCCTTCAGAAATACAAAATGAAGGAAGCGATGAAACAGTAGCTTCAATTCCTATTTGTCAGTTGATTCTAAAGTCTGATGCCAATCCAGTTCCGATCCGTGATTTAAACGCTCAGTACATCTCGAAGCTAGTCAGAGTGCCAGGTATCGTGATCGGCGCTTCAACTCTCACATCTAAAGCCACCAGTTTGCAATTAGTGTGTAAGAATTGTCAACATCTTCATAGAGTTGAAGTTTCTAGTGGTTTTTCTGGTGTTCAGATGCCCAAGTCTTGTTTCAGTACAGAAGAATCCAGAATGGGTGAAGATAGAAAATGTCCTCCAAATCCATACGTCGTTTTTCACGAAAACTCATCATTCATTGATCAACAAACTCTCAAACTCCAAGAGGCTCCTGATATGGTCCCTGTTGGTGAGATGCCACGTCATATTTTACTTGCCGCTGACCGGAACTTGACTAACAAAGTCATTCCTGGTACTCGGTGTACGATTATGGGTGTCTATTCCATTTTTTCAAATACAAAGGTCAAAGGAGCCAATACAATTGCCGTTCGCAATCCATACGTTAGAGTTGTTGGCATTCAACAAGATTCTGATCTTGATGCTCAGAGAGGTACAGTTTTTTCTGAGGAAGAAGAAGAAGAGTTTATTGCATTGTCTAAAATGCCTAATCTGTATGAATCGTTTTCTAATAGTATTGCTCCATCAATCTATGGAAACTCCGATATTAAAAAAGCTATTGCATGTTTGTTAATGAGTGGTTCCAAAAAGATTCTCCCCGATGGTATGAGACTTCGTGGTGATATCAACGTTCTTATGCTAGGTGATCCTGGTACTGCTAAATCACAGCTACTTAAGTTTGTTGAAAAGGTCTCCCCAATTGCTATTTATACATCTGGTAAGGGATCTTCAGCAGCCGGTTTGACTGCATCTGTTCAAAGAGACGCGGGTACTCGCGAATTTTATCTTGAAGGTGGCGCTATGGTTTTAGCCGACGGTGGTGTTGTGTGTATAGATGAGTTTGACAAGATGAGAGACGAAGATCGTGTTGCTATTCATGAAGCGATGGAACAGCAAACAATCTCTATTGCAAAGGCTGGAATCACGACAATTTTGAATTCTAGAACCAGTGTCCTTGCCGCTGCAAACCCCATTTTTGGTAGATATGATGACATGAAAAGTCCTGGTGAAAACATTGATTTCCAGACAACTATTTTGTCTCGTTTCGACATGATTTTCATTATCAAGGATGATCATAATGATGACAGAGATCTGAGTATTGCAAAGCACGTTATGAACATTCACGTCAATAAGACTACCAACGAAGATGTTGGCGAAATTCCTATTGAAAAGATGAAAAAATATATTGCTTATTGTAGAGCTAAATGTGCACCACGATTGTCACCGGAAGCCTCCGAAAAACTTGCTAGTCAGTTTGTGAGTATCAGAAAAGATGTCCAGCAGGCAGAGCAAGATGCCAACGAGAGATCTACTATTCCAATCACCATTCGTCAATTGGAGGCCATTATCCGTATTTCCGAAGCTATTGCCAAACTCCATCTCAGCACTGTGGTGACAGTTGAGCATGTAGATGAGGCTATTCGTTTGTTTTTTGCTTCAACAATGGATGCGGTTGGCCAAGGTGCTACTATCAGAAAAGAGCTTATAGATGAGGTCAATAAGATTGAGAGTGAGATTAAAAGAAGGCTGCCTCTTGGCTGGAATACAACGTATCAACGTCTTGTTAACGAGTTTGTTGGTTCACATCGCTTTTCTCAGCATGCGCTTGATCGGTCATTGCTCGTGCTTGAACGCAGAGAAGTAATTCAATTCAGGAATCAGAGACAGCAGATTTTTAGATCTGGTGCCTGATATTTTACTTTCATTGTCTTTTTTTACGTCTATTTTTACATCTATTTTTTTTTTCCTGGCGTTGCGTTTTGCTTTTTTTCATTTGTTTTTTTACTTGTATAATAAATATTTTTAATGTGACTCTAGTTTTATGATATTATCTTGACATGAAAAGGGCTTTATCAAAAACAAACAATTCCTTATACTTGGGAGTTAGTAATATTTAAGTACTTGTCGATCAGGTAAAATATGTGACCACAAAGACCTGATCACGAATCACGATTTAGATAATCGGAGAAGCAACATAGATAATAATGTTCTCAACCCTAATTTTTTTCAGCGACATATATTAGACACCTAAACATAGTTGTGGGCGTTCAATATTTTAAACCATGAATTTTTTTTAAAAAAAACTCATAGACGCTAAAAAAAAAATACATATTTTTGAGACCTGTTGCAGCCATTTTTTTGATAAGAGCCACTTTAATGTACCATTTTGTCTCTGGTAACATTCCAGAACATCGTAGCCTAATGTGGGTTATAACGGATTGCCAACTTATGAAATTTCTAGGTGGCGCATACCAGAGGTTTGGTAAACCAAGCTATCAAATAGCTGATGATCTATTAAAAGGTGTATTATGAGTCACGCCACATATTCTGATGGTTGTAAAACGTATTCTCGGAAACAACCACATGTAAATGTTGTATCCAAGTTTATGTTAGCAAAGTTTATAGACACAGTAAAGTCCATACCAAAGAATAAACATAAATAATAAAATCATAGGTCATATTACAGGGTGTATGCATTTTTTTTATCAGCAAGATGTCATCCTACAGGTATCAAATATTAAATTGTGAACGGCTTACGCATTTAAATAGTGTACATTTATATACTTATCACAATGCGGAACCAAAAAAAATAAATAAATAAAATAAAAAGCTGCATTTTTATCTTTCCTAATTCAAATTTAACATTACATACACTCACAAAAAAAAACTGTCTAATTATAAAATAATATTTTTTAAGTAAAATTATTAAAGCAATCTAAAATAAAATACGTACGCGAGGTCATATTTTTTAGAACCGTCATTCTCTATTGTGACACCTTGAAATCCCATTATGAGGATTTATCTGTATCGTTATGCAAAAAGTTACCTATTTGGTGTTATAAAAGGCTAACAAGGCTACAGCAAATTCAATTACAAAAGACTCCAACTTGAAAGGTAATAAATCCAGGTTTCAATGTATTGAGAAAGATTGAGCTTATCGCACACAGAGCTACAAGATTTTTTTTATTGTTAACGGAGTCAAATATTTTTAACAGCTATTTCAAGATGGCATGTTATTCCTACTAAAGAAACAGCTTACCAAATTGATCATAATTTTCTTATTTCAATCAATTGATGTTCAGTTATGTTATTGTCTTTGTATTTACTCACATACACTTTTTTTAAGTCGCCTCTCACTAATCATACTTTTGAAGGTTTTTTTAGTCAAAATTTATTCAACTCATAAATGAGCGGGAATGTTGATATCAGCTCATTGTTTTAAATATAAAATATGATAAAATAAAATATTGCAATAAGTTCATAGTATTTTTATAACTGATAATGAGTTACATAAAGATGACATCAAGTAAATATACAATAAGAATAGATCTCATAGTGGTGGCTTCAGTTTGAACATTTCCTTTTAAGTTGTTTCAATAGTGCAGTTTTTGCCACGAATGAAATTTGTGTGTCAAGGAAACCCGACAGGATCATCATTTTAGTTTCCTTATTTAAGACAGAATGATAATATAAAAAGAAGTTGGTTCAATATACTATTTATCTAAACAAAAACTTCAATGAATCTTCTGAGATAGTTTTTTTATAAGAATAAATATTTACAACTTGATGGTTTTCATTTCAGTTTATTAAATTAGTTAGATTCATAGCTAGTTTTGCACTAATATTGTATATATAAATATACTTCAGACGGATTATTATTATTCTAATCATGCAACTATGCGATGTAAGAAGAGTGAACAGATTTTCTATCCACTTTAGATGGTGTCTAAATCCTTGTTGAATTAAAATAAGTCTTTGCTCTTATCTTAAGTATTAAAGTATAAATTTGAGTTTTATTTTTAGCAGTACCAAGTCAGTAAGTTTTGATAGATATGCTTAACTCACGTGACTATAAACGACAACATTTTTTTTTTTTTCTTTCTTTCAACTTTTGCTACTGACGCGTTTATTTTATTCAATTTTTTTTTTTTTTTCATCTCTGTTAACTGTATTTCTCTGTTAACTGTATTCACAAAAATACCAAAATAAAATTAATCATCAACTTTGTCACATATAAGTATATATAGACACCGCAAAAGTATGGCCACAATGACATCAGAAGTAGATCCCAAGCCGCGCGACTTAAAACTGTCGTCGCAATTCGACACTTTGCTGCCTGAATCCAGGCTTTACCACACCCTTGTTGAGTCTGAGCGCCGACTTGACGCCCTTTTGAACCGCAAAAGGTTGGACCTGCAAGATAATTTGAACAACCGCGGTTTAAGCGCTAACGGCGGCGCGCGGCAAAAGGAGACCATGCGGTTATTTATTAGCAACTCTGTACAGGACCAGACTTGGCAGCGTATGGATGTCGATGGACGTGACTTTGACTTTGATATCAGCGGTGGTGCGTCTGCATCATGGAATCTAAGAATTGAAGGTCGGCTACTCAACGAAGAAGGCGACTTAGAAAAGCGGAAAAAGTTTAGCACGTACTTTACTAGCATTTCGGTCGAATTTGAAAACGACGATTTTGGCGGTACTGACACACACATTGCGGAGTGGCATGAGGTGAGCCCTATCGGCACGCTTCCCCAACAACAACAACAACAACCACAAGTCGAGTTTGACGTTCTTGACGTAAGACGAAAGAGTTCACGTCCTATAAAGACTAAGATCACTCTTCAGCCGAAGCAATACCCGACTCGGCTGACAGTGTCGCAACCACTACGTGACCTGCTCGGTCTTGAGCGCGAAGAGACACGTGCTGGTGTTGTGATTTCCCTGTGGAAGTATGTCAAGTTTCACAACTTGCAAGATCTCGAGGAAAAACGTGTGATTCGGTGTGACCAGGGACTCAAGAATCTCTTTGCATCGTCTGCTAACAGTGCGACTGGATCGGCTCTCGCATCTGGCGCTGCTCCTCAACAACCTGCTCCTGTAAACATTGATAAGTTTTTATTTCCTCAGGTTGTTCAGCTTTTGGAGCCACATCTTTCGGCGCCAAAGCCTATTGTGATTGATTATACAATTCAAGTTTCAAAAGAAAACAACCTTGGTGAGCATGTTTACGATATTGAACTTGAACTTGAAGACGAAACTGGAAAGCTTGCTACAAAAGCGCTGCTAGACAACTGGGACGCCGTACCGGAGATTGCTCAAATTGATGACCAGATTGCACTTACAATTCAGGCACTAAATACGGGCCGCCTGAAGCACAAGTTTTTGGCTGATCTTGCGGCACAGCCGTCGCAGACTGTGGAAAACTGGCTAGAGTCGCAGGCTGCAGATCTACGGGTGATTATGAGTGATCGCGGGTTTAATGAAGAGGAGGTCCGACATTCTGAGTTTTACACTGAGGAAGTGCTCAACCAGTCAGTACATTTGTTTTTAAACGGAAACAGACGCTAGAGTGAGCGCAAAGCGGGATTAATGTAGGTAGTTAAGAACAAAAAAAAGAAATACAGATTGAAAAGCTTTCAAAAGAGGTGTCTGAAAGATTTGCAAGACTTAGTGATTGTGTAAATACAGAAACGGCTGATAAACAGAAGACAAAAACCTTTTTTTTTTTTTTCTTCATTTTCGTTCCCAAAGATCTAGATAACATATTTTTGATTTTAACGTTCTCAGAGCCGCTTCTTTTTTTTTTTTTTTTTTTTTTATAGTAAGTATAGTTATGTGATTTTCTGAAATTTTAGTAAATCAGGTCCAATTTTTGAGTGAGAAAAAAAAAAAAAAAAAGATTGAAGAATTATTCAACCCATATCACAGAAAAATCTAACAATTAAATCGCTTCCTGTAACTATTATAGGCTTGAATGGCTGCCTTTTTTTTTTTTTTTTTGTTTTTTGAACAGAATTGTTTTTAAACAGCCATTCAGGGATTCATTTTTGTTGTGTTTTGAAATTAAGAGAAAAAAAAATTAATGATATTATTAAAGCAATAGAAATATGTTTTTTTTTTTCTTCTCGTTATCTTTTTTGTTATGAATGAGATGTTTTTATTTCATTTTTTTCCAATATTGAACACAAAAAGATGCATCTATCTTATCGATTACTAGATTGTGCTTTTTTTTTTTTTTTTGTGTTTTTCAAATGACTCAGATACGTTTAAGAACAACTATGATTTTATTTAACTAACGAGGTTCATGTTATTTAATATGTATTTTATACGTATATTTTTGGACCTGATTTGATATTCAAGTCTAGAATACACAAATTCTCATAAATTTTGACATTTGTAGACAATACAGAATGAACTGCGAGATCGAAACACATCAACTGTCAACTTGTGGTGCAGCTGTGATGCTTTTTTGTTTTGTTTTTTGTATGTTGTAGTACATACCACATATATAATGTCAAAGGCTCTCGCCCAAAGATACAGAAATTTGGTCATATTAGTTTTATTGATACTGTTTTATATATATATATTTTGCATACTCGAATACTTATTGCTCCGTTTGCTGACCGGAAATATGTCGTCCACGATCGCCGGTGGTTCTACTGGGGTCGGGTTATCATCTCGCTTTCGTGCCTGCTTAAAAAAAATGATAGTAATGAAAAAAAAAAAAGATACAGACTTATTGAAGAGAGATAGAAAAAAATAAATAAAAAAAGAACAACTAACAATTGCCTATAGTTGATGACATTGACAGATGTCAGCATATAGCTGAGATCTTAGATCACTCCAATTATTTGTGTCGAGTTAGATCTGTATCCTGTTACTTAACAGTACAGACTTTGAATTTTTTTTTAAGATTAATTTATTTTGAATGATTCACTCGTTAAGACCGACAAGACTTTTTTCTTTTCTTTTTTGCACGTCGACTTCTCTTTTATTTGGCTGTACCCCAGATCTCTGCTTATTGGTTTTCGACAAAAAACCAGTTGTAAAAAAAAAAAAAAAAAAAAAGAATGGTACTAGAGTAGAAGGAATAAGTTAAGACTTATAGAACTCGTATGGCACACACTCACTTTTTTTTTTTACAATAATAACGGTGGCATCAGCAGAAACAAAAAAAAAAAAAGAGAGGGTTTCCATTCGTCTGGCTTCGCAGCTACCCGTGAGTTGAATCGGCAACTGATGTCGTTACTGCCCTGCTGCAGCCAAAACCGCACACAACGCAGAGTATACAATGAAATACATATAGGCATCTGTAGGCGAAAAATGCTCCCCTTTTTTATTTTTTATTTTGATTTTTTTTTTCCTATAATGTTCTCGATGCCTTGAACAAAAAAAAATATAGATTTTTCACAAACTTATCAAATAAAATAGTGGATTTTTTTTTTTTTTTCAAAAGTTCGCGATCGTTCGGACCCTCTCTTTCCTCGACATTGGGATCTTGGAGAAAAAAAAAAAAAAGTAGTGGGCACAAGTTGTAAACCGTGCTTACGTGCACACACGCTTGCGTGTGTGTATGTGTTTTTATGCTCTCATATTTTGGACCTTTTCTAGCAAAAAAAAAAAAAAAAAAAAAAAAAACAGATCTTGGTTAAAGTAGGACCTGGGTCCAAAGGTATATCAAAATTGTATATACTGTATATGTTGTTTAATTTTTTTTTTTTTATGAGGGCGACTGTTTATGTATGTGGCCTGGCCCATATTATAAACAGTTGAAATTAGGTGGGAAACAGGTTTTATTTTTTTTTTGTAGTTGTTCTCGCTATAAGTGACAATAGAAAAAAAAAATAAAAGACATATCGCATTAAAAGTCATCACTAAGAGCCCCCTCCGTTCAAATCATTGATCTGGTCTCCCATTGTTTGCTTATTGAGGTTTTTTTTTTCTCAAGAAATATATATACATTTTTTACCAGGAAAAAAAAAATCGTGTTTTACTATTTAACGGTTTCTATATAACTTTTGTAGGTTCAAGCTTTCTTTTTTTTTTTTTCTAAGTACCCCTTATAGGGAAATTTTCATTACGCATAGTCATGATTTAATGATGCATGAGAGCCTTGTAAATAGGTCGCTAAAAAAAAAAAACCAGATGAAAAAATCTCTCTGTCATAGGCAGGTCCCGGGCGTGGTACCAAATAGATGAATGATGGTTTTGCTTCTTTTTTATTATTATTTTCAAAACGAATTTGGAGTGCCTATGGCTCGAAATTTTTGAGAAAAAAAATACATTTTGTTTATGAGTCAGCTATATTCAAATTAAGGGGATATTTCTTCCATCTACATATACAGTTCATTATTAACAAAGAAAAAAAAAAAATCTTTTTTTTTTCTATATTGGCCAAGTAGCTATGATGCTCAGATTAAAAAAAAAAGTATTGAAACTAAGAATAAAAATTGTAATAACATTTTTTTTTTTTTTTGAATGACATTATTATTCTATGACTTGAAATATCCCATGGTTTTATAGACATCATCATTCAAAGAAACAACATCTGGATAATTAGTATCATTGATTCTTTTTTTTTTTAGCAGTATAAATTAGTTTGCCATATGGCCTTACCGCCGTGCGCCTCTTCAACTGTCCAAGTACCTGTAGAAAATTAGGAAATCACGGCCAAAAAGATCGGCTCTTTCGTACCAACCTGCAACTACTATAATAAACCAATAATGGAAAAAAAACATTTTTTTTTATAAAATGGAAACAAATAAATATACCCTGACTTGAACTATATAAGTGTACATAAATAGAGAAATCAAAGAATGAGAGCGGGCAGAATGAAAAATAATGAATGAATGCAAAATAAGAATAAAACTATTAAAAAAAAAAATCAAACAAAGAATAATAATAATAAAAAAACACACACACAAAATGAGAGTGCAAAAATAAAAAAAAGGATGTGGGTAGTAAAAATAATATTAATCATGAAAATGTCATGGTTATGCCAGCCCATTTAACATCAATTCAGCTTCTTGAACGGCGAAAAAACGCTGCTCTGCGTCTTGATGGGACTGTCGTAATGCAGGAACCTTTCGGCGTCTGACTGCGTGTACTCAGAAAAAACTGGGAGACGAGCGGATGCCGAAGATACGGATGAGGCAATGCGAGAAAAGGACGTTGATGGAAACCGCAAGGACTCCGAGCGGGACCGATGGTGTTGTTTTAGTGGTTGTTGTAACTGTGGTTGTGACTGTGAATGGTTTTCAGAGAGGTCTTCCTCGTAGTACTCTTCCTCATCATCTTCGTCATTGATTTCTTCTTCCTCCGTATTCTCATCGTCTGTCTCGTTAGCATCTTTGAGCACCGCACGTTTGACAACCTGACAAATATCAACGCCAAAGACGTCACTTGGCATATTGTCAAAACCTGTGAACTCAAAATTGCCACGTTTAGGACCACGCTTTTCAGGACTACCAAAACACGCGCGCGATATTGGGTCATCATCGTGCACAACAGTGCGGCAAGGTGACGATAATGCAAACAAGTCTTCGAAATCACGGTGCGGCGAGTTGAAGCCTTTGAAGATTGAAGACGGTGAGCGGGCCATGCGATTCTGCTGCTGCGGTAGCAGTTGTGTACGCACGGGGGTTACGGTCATGATCTTGTCAAACATGAGGCCAGAACCAATGCTAGTGCGCGCGGGAGACACCATGGTATTACGAATTATTTGAGTGGCGCTGTCTTCGTGACCAGAAACGGACAACCACGCCGCTGCCGGGGCATGCAGCATGGGGATCTGATCAAATGTGCGCACAATCTTGCGCTTTTTAATGCTGTCAGTATTAGGAGTTGAAAAGTCCTCGAGAAAGCGCTTCTGCGGCGGTGAGTCCAGCACAGATCTCGAGCGTTTCAGGGGAGTGCTAAAGGTATCTGCATTAAATGTGGTGGTAGTAGTATTAGTAGTATTAGTAGAGATGGATGTGGTGGTAGATGAAAAAATAAATTCATTCCCACTGATTGTTGTCGGCGTGGCAATGGTATCAAGAACGGTCGTGTCTCTAGGTGTGTCTTTGTCTGTGTCTTTGTCCTCATCGGAGGTAAAAGTAGTAGTGATGCAAGGGTATCCGGAACCCTTTTTGATAGCACGGGTTTTCAGAAAAAGGGACTCAGAGCCAGGCTCAATCATCCAGTAGTGCCCCTTACCAGGATCGCCCTTGGGACGTTCCTGCTTGATGAAGGCCTTGTTCAAACTGAGATTATGGCGAATGGAGTTTTGCCAGCCAGTCTTGCTGTTGCGGTACCACGAAAACGTGTTGTTTATCCACTTGTAGATCTGGGCAAGAGTCAGTTTCTTGTCAGCAGAACGCAAAATGGCCATGCCGATAAGAATAGCGTATGAATAGGGCGGCTTGGAACCGTCATCGACGATTGTTGGCAAACCAAGATCGTCGGCAGGCGGCGTATCTCGCTGGCTGTTAATGATTATGGAAATATCTGGTGCTGCTGTCGTGACGCTGGATAGTTGATATTCAGTGACTGGTGATGAGCTGATTGGAGACATGAGTTGGGGAAATTTTGTGTAATTGTCACTGTCTGCATCGACGAGCTTCAGAGGTGTTTGAAAGGAAGCGCCGTTAGCAACTGCTACGGCGGCCGCCAGCTCAGCAGCGCTGGAGCGCGCAGAGAGCGGCGATGATTCAAGCTGAGCAAAATCAGTCAGTGACTTAGAAATGGACGATGGCGTTGCGATCGACGAGGTGCCGGCGAACATGGTGATTGAAGTCGTGCGCTTGAGGGCGTGATTTGGTTTGGAAGGCTGTGGTGGTAGTGTTAAAGCAGGTGCTGAAGAAAATGAGGATGTTGATGGTGGGGGCGGAAGATGCACGGAGCAGAGAGATTTAAGTATGTTGGATGGAGGCTCTGGAGGTGCCATGATTGGGGGGGAGAGGGGGGGTTTAAGTATCGACAGCGACGAGGGGGATAGAAAGATGGGAAAGAGAAGAAGAAGAAGAATAAAGAGAACGATGGATTTATTTTTTTTTTTTTTAAATTTTCTTTTTTTAAAAAAAAAAAAACTTTTTTTTTTTTTTTTTTTTTTTTTTTTTTTTTTTTTTTTGTTTCTTTTTTCTTTTTTTTTATTTTGAAAAAAAAAAAAAAAGACGACAGTAGAATGCGTGGAGCATTCGAACAGAAAGAAAAAGAGCAATGAAGTACCAACTTACAATAGATTAGCTGGAATCATAAGTAATAATAATGATGATGATGATGATGAAGCAGATCACAAGCCATTATATTCATTTTTATGATTATATGAAAAGCAAAACAGTATGTCAATGACACTGTCATAACGACGTCAATGAAACTCGTAGACCAACATTAATGACAACATTATCGACGACTTCATCTTTCAGTATTCTCATCTGCTTCGTGTTTTTTTACTTTGTGAAGATTTCAGTAAAAAAAAAAAAAAATCAAAACGCGAAAATAAACGGACGCGTTGCAAAAAAAGAAATTATTCAAACCCGAAGCACCCGAAGACCAGTCCGGCACCGTAGCATCAAAAAACCTGTGCAGTGCGCCGAGACACAAATCATGAACATTCTATGCAGGTTTGTGCCAGCACTCGGCGCCATGACCGTGTGTCCCACCATTTCGTACACACTGACCTAGAATGTTTTCTAAATCAGTCTTTCCTGAGTTTTTCATTTCAATTTTTTTTTCTTCTTCTTCTCTTAACCACCATGACTTCTCCAGGCACCACGGCTCTCAACGTTATCTACCCTAACGCCGTCGTACCTCTGCACGACCCGGGCTTTCCTCCAGCGTCTTTTCAGCTGCTTGTCCCTGGCCGTGATCTCATCGTGCGCTACCACCTACCTCCTGCCTATCCTGCGGTACCACCTATTGTTGACGCCGCTGAGACTGGAACTCACGACGCTGCCTTTTCCAACGACTCCGCCACGGCTGTTCTTGACTCTGTCTGGGCTTTCAATGATCCCACAACTGAGTCATGGCTAACTGATTTTGTCGCGGCCCTTCGCAGCCTTTATGATGATGACGCTGTTGAAATCGATGAAGACGAAAATGACACCGCACGACCAGAATATGTTGTCGACACTGCCGATCTTGACGCAAACGTGCAAGATGAATGGGCTACCAGTCGACCACTGTGTGACCGTCGCTCGACTTTTATCGCGCTTGCGCGTACTGGCATAACCTCTGTGCCCGACGCAGACGCGGCCCTGCGCATAATAAAGGCTGATTCGCACATTGCGAACGCTGACCATGTCGTCGTCGCATACCGCATCCGTGATTCTGAAGGCGACTTTATTGAATTTTTTGAAGACAATGGCGAAACCGCTGCCGGCGCACGGCTTTTGCATTCTCTAATCGTAAGTTTTTTTGTTTTTTTTTTCAGTAGACTCTGGGTCTCTAAGCTTTATTCAACATATATTTTGTACTTTTACACGCTTCTAACCAATTTTTATTTTTCTTCTGCTTCTTTTCAGGCAAATGATGCAGAGAACGTTGTTTTGGTAGTTTCCAGATGGTGGGGAGGCATTCTCCTCGGGCCCACCAGGTAAGTCTATGCTTGTTTTTTTTTTTTTTTTTTCACTTCTTGAATTTTATTCTTTCATATATTAACGGCTGCAGATTTGACCACATCCATGAGGTTTCCCAAGAGGCTCTTGCTAAAGTATTACAAAGTTAACCGACGTAATAAAATAAACAAAAAAGTAAACATATGTACGTAATAATCAATGGTAATAATATACACAATCTCGAATGGCTATAGCTCAATGTTACTGGCTCACCTCTTAACCTTCTTGATGCTGTTAATGCTCGAGCTGCCCGAGATGCTTTTAAACTTGCGTAAAATATTATAATCTGATTTCTCTTGTCTTCGTCGCTTGCGCTCATCATATTCGTCTTCGCTACTACTGTGCTTTCGTTTTCCAGTGGTGTCCTCTTCCTCCTTTTCACTCTCATCTTCGTCATCATCACTGACATTTTCATCCTCTACTGGCTCAGGTTTTTTGCCGTAACCTCTCCTGCCTACTGTAACTGAGCTTTCTTCGTACAGATCACTGAATCCTACACTGCTTTGGGTCGAAGACGACGGTTCAACTTGATTCTCTGTGACGGCGATCTCGCTTAGGGTATCTGTAGTAGTTTGGGGTTGTAGTGTCCAGTGCGTCGAGTCAACCAAAACCTTTCGCTTCAACTCTTTTTGTTGCTCTTTCGTTTTGGTTTCGGCTTGTCTCATGAACTAGCAAAACAGATGAAAAAAAAATGAAAAAAATATTGCTGTTAGTTTTATTTCTACGCATAGTGAGGATTGATATAAACATACCTTCATATTCATAAGCCCATTTGATAGATTTTTTCTTGACTCGACAACGTTCATTTTTTTTGGCGGCATGATTTATGATGGGTGTGCTTTTTTATGTATTGTGGTGTGTACTGGTTCTGTTGGTGGTGGTTGATTCGTTGTTGTTGATACTGGTAATAGAAGGTTTTTTCATGATTTCTGTGGCTGTGATTTTTTTTTTTTTTTTTGAAAAAATGGATCAGTTGGGAGTATCAGCCGCACATAGTCTTTGTTCCCTGTACAAGCAATTTGCTGGGTCCAATCGCAATAAATCCTTCTCTCCTTTCTTTTCTATTTCTATTTCTCTTTTTATTTTATTTTTTTGTAGTTGATTTCGAACTTGTAAAAAAAAAAACAAGCAGCACATATTTTTATAGTTTTTTATTTTTACATTCATTGTGGCTGTTTTTCCTAACTTGATCGACCGCTTGACCTCGCGTTTAAAGTGGAAAGGCTGAGAATGTAGGAAAAAAACAACAACTACAAAACGTGCTTGATATCATCAACATACCATGGGCGCTATGGCTTTTTTTTTTTATATATACAAATATAATATGTACAATAATTTAGTATAATGAAAGTATTATGCAATTACAGAACTTTTCAGGGCGTATTGGTTTTACTTGTGATTTTGAAGCTTGTAAACCTTTTTTGGTGCCTGCTATGTTTGATACTGAAACCTTCGATCTAGTTTTGCTAAAAATACGTAATACAAAGCAAAAGCCCACTAATCATAATTTAGATAAATAGTCAATTATTGTTTGTTTGTTTGTTATTTTCTGAAAAAAGATAGAAATTTTTTTTTGTTTTATCTGCTTTATGGTACGTCTGTTACCATAATATGTTTACAAATTTTGAATAGTACCGGTCTCAAATAAGAAAAAACCCGTCGATCTAGCTCGGATCGTAAACCAGTCAGCCATAATAGGTTTAAAAGAATTCCATTTAGTTTAAATATGTATATATATATATATATATATATTGAATTGAATTACTGTTAGTTCGGCTTATTACGAGTCACACTAAAAGGGTCTATTATGACGTTACCGAGATGTCAAAAATTTAACTTAATCTCCTTATCGTCCTACCTTGATGTGCATCATATGTTCCTTTTTTTATTCTTCTTGTATTCATTTAAGACTAACCAGCCACTTATTCAAACATAATCAACTATGTGTTTATGTTGGATTGTTTTATTCTTGTATTATTTTCATTTGTTCCTGGGCCGCGCCCACTCTGATCGCGATACTTAATGTTTTCGCTTTGTACCTTGTTTAGTCTAAACTATACAAACTCTCTCGCTCTAACTAACTATCTTTTGTCTAAGCTAAAAAATTCAACTATTTGTGAGCTTTTTGGAAACAAAAAAATCAAATATATTTTTATAACTTTTTTTTTTTCAATAATAGTAATACAGTATGATAGGTAATTGTTTTTGTTTTTTTCTTCTCTCTTCTTGTTCTTTTTTCATTCTTTTTTGTTTTAGTTTCGTTACAAAAAGGTTTAGTCGAATTATTGTAGTTTTTTTTGTTTTGTACAAATTTGTAGCAATTTATGACTAGTTTCACAAATTGTTTTTTTATAAAGATTTCACGCGAGTTGCCCTTGTGAATGAAATAAAATAATAATAATAATATTCGTACATGGCTGGCCTTGAACCTTACTGCTATCTTCAAAAACGCGTTATCCAAATTAATGTTTTGGTTTAGTTACAAATTTGGTTTCTAAACTTTACAGTGACCTTTATTTATCTCGTTCCGAGTGTCTAGTCCGTATACTAGTTGCTGCCACTTGTAAAAAGCTTCAAACTCTGTTAACGATACTAGTCATTTTCAACTATGTTTTAGAAAACTCTGTAATCCTGTTGTTGTTGTTGTTGTTTTGAATTATTTCAGACAAAACTTTTTTTCATGGACAAGTTCGCGTTTCAGAAACTGGCAAAGTTTATGGACCTGATTTAGATTGTCGAGATTCAATATAGTTTCTGAAAGGGCTTTTGGAATGAAAGGAAATATGTAGCTCAATTTTAACTTGCACAAGAAACTGAACTTGATAAAACAAAAGAAAAAAAAAAAGACGAGTGGCTGTTAAGTATCTATGCTTATTGGTATAGTACAAGATCTAGTCGATCTCTTAGCAAATAATTATTTGGTAAACTAATAGATCATAAGAGCTTCTATTGATATTGCTATTTATATTTTTTTGTTTCTTCTTTTTCAAGAGGAGTTAAGTCTAGTTGCTGTTCGTGGCATAACGCGGCTGAGTCCAAATATCAAGAGCTGTCACCTGCGACCTCCATAAATTAAAAAAAAAAACAAAAAAAAAAAACGTTTCCTACATGAAAAAAACATAATACTAATGTGCATCTCTGCCCTTTCAGCGATCCCTGCTTAAAAATAAAAAATATATCTAGTGCCCTGCTCTGTCCCAAAAACAGGATTTTAATTTGACAGTTGAAAGGCGATGACAGGGTCTTTTAACTGTTATTATACTAGTTCTAAATCTTTTTTTTAGAAAAAAAAAATCAAAAAAAAAAAAAGAGAAAAAGAGAATGGGTTCTTAAGTGTCAGGTTTCTATTCTTGGGTCGCTGGCATACAGAGATCCGGGGAAGAAAACAAAAAAAGCTAACATACATTCATGATAGTGGAGTTGTTATGGGTTAAAATCAACTTATGGGGGGTTTTTTTTTTTGACTGGTTTATTGTAAAATTCTAGGCGCTCATTGTGGATAGAAAATTTCTTCAGTTTAGTCCTTGAATGTTTGCTTTGCTTTCAGTAAAGGATTTTGAAAAAAAAACAACCCACAAACAATTATAGATTGCCATTGTTTTGTTTTACCAGACATGTCACCTTGTGCAACACTCTTCTGATAATTGCTGCACAAAGCGCTAGCTGTCAAAATAATATTAATAAAAAAAAAAGAAAAAAAAATTAAATTGTTTTGTTTTTTCTTGTTACGTGATGAATAAATGAAAACTAGTGTTACACTGCAGGGTCGTACAATGAAAAGTACTAATTTGAGTTCTTCAGTATTAAAACTAAAAGACGTCCGTATAGAATAAACTATATCCGTTAATAATGATGTCAACTAACTTGTACCCTCATTCGGTTTTTGAAAAATCTGGTAGCACCAAAAGGTCATTTCAAATCGTGTCAGACGTCAATCGTTTGTTCAAACCAAACCAAACACAAACAGTATTAGTTTCGTTTGCAAATTTTTTTTTGATCATTTTACCAAAAGAAACACCCACCAAGAAAGTGCACAGGTATCACGGTGCAGGAGTCATAAAAAGTAGCTCGATTCACACTTGAATTGGATAATGCTTTTGCTTTACAAGTGCCCATTTTAAATAAGGATCTTCATATAATCAAAGTGAAAATAGTCTTGATTTGGATTTTTTCTATCTATCTACGGTTGATTTATTATGCAAATTTCCTTACATAGACGTTATATTTACATGCTATCACAGCTTTTTACGTTTAGATTATTTTTTTGCTTTATTTTTGACGTATGTGATCACTAATGATCAACCTAGCGACCGCAGGTCCGCTCCTGCTCTATGACCATGTCACATTGAAGTTTGTTACATTAATCATAAATTAACAACACGTTAGCTGAAGAGATTATCAAAGCCACGGCAGAACTTAAGCATACACAAAGGGAACATATTATTCGATCCTAAAACTTGTGCTTCATTATACATGATTCTACACAAAAAACTGTACAAAAATGTCTAGATTTGTTTAAAAAATAATTATCGTCAACTTAAATTTTTTTTCTTTTTCTTTTAAAGATCACGGTTGCTGTTTAGTAACCAGGTATCACCAGTTATTTTTGTATAACATTGTTGAGATCTGGGATATCAAAAAAAAAAAAAAAAAAAAAAAACTTTATCTGACAAGCTAATAACCTATGATACTAAACTTTAGCTTTTGAAAGACCGGCAAATTTCACCTTTAAAAAAATGATTTGGCTCGAAAAGTGCATCGGTGTACACAATCAGTACAAGTCGCTCAGACCGTGAGTGTCATTCCTGTTTCTTAATCTCCATGTATTTGTTGTTTGTGTGTGTGCAATTACCCGTAAACGGCAATTATTATTTCATTTTATGTACTGTTTTTTTTTGTTTGTTTCTTTATTTGTTTGTTCACTTTTTTGTTTGTTTACTTGTCTGTTTGTTTGTTTGTTTATGCTTGCTTGTTCAGGCTCTTTATTTTCACCATTGTCGTTTTATGCTTTAAATAGCAAAACGTAAATAAAACAGTGTGTTTTTAATTTGCAAAGTATATAAATTTGAATGAGCCATTCTTAGTTCCACTCGCCTTTATTAACTTCTTTAAAGATTTAGGTTTCACAAGCACTTGAGAAGGTTTTTTTTTTTCAACAAAAGAACATCGTCAGTTTTTTATTTTTTTTTATCGAGTCGTAATCTAGATAGACAAAGTCAACTTTCACCAGTTTACAGAAATATATGGTACATGAAAGTACTCTATTGCAGGAATTGAAATCTGAACAGCATTTGGTAGTTTTTTTTTTTTTCAAGCAACTACCAGTCGAGGTACCAATCTGTCAGAACAAAAACAAAGAAAAAATTAAGACATTTAAAGACGCGTCGTTTGAAGTTTATAGAGCGTCGGTAGGCAATTTGGATCGCCTCTCCAGACTTTTGGGAATTTTCTCTTTTGTTAGGAGTTCGTTTCATATTGACTGTCAAAAAGTTACATAACAAAAATAATGACAAAGATGTTTAAAGTAGGCGAATATTTCTTTGCCTTTATTTATATTTTTGTCTTTCGTCTAATAAACAAAAATTTGCTTGTTTTTTTTTTTTTAAGTCGCTTGAGAAACCATAGTCAGGAAATATGGTGGTACTTTTGTTTCTTGTCCGCGGACCTAAAAAAAAAGGAGATTACAAAAATGGATTGTCTCAGCGTTTAGAGACCGTTGAAAATTTTGAGATTAATAAAGTTATATTTTTATGCGATATATATATCCGTATAACAAATCGAACGGTTACTATCTGGATCAGTAAGATGGTATTCGTGTATTTATGTCACCGTACTTGTTAAATTTCAAGGCGCTGCTCCGCCGTCTTTTTTTTTTTTTTGATTGCCGCTCAGTATGCATGATTGGGCAGTAACAATTTCTCTTCAAATACCCAAAAAAAAAAAAAAATGCAATGAAAATCTCTAAAATGATTGAGGCTTAATATTATAATACTTTTCCTCTCGGTGACTTACGCCTGTAGAAGATAAATATATTCCCATGCATAGCCAAAATAGATTGGAACTTGTACTTTTTATAAAGTTTTGAGAGAGAAAAATTGGCCTGGGTCTCAAGTCCGATTGTATCTGTTGTTACATATGGTGATTCTACTCTTGCGTTCCATTGTCTCGTGTGTATAATTTAAAACAATTATGTTTCATTACCAATTGAATATCAATATAAACTTGTTCAATTGTTAAAATTTTTTTGTCGCTGGGATTTTTATTTTCTGACAATAGGTTACCAATATATCATTATTCTCATCTTAAAAATCCTCGGAAAAAGACAACGTTTCTTTGAGGCCTTGATGTATTATGGTCTTGTTTTTTTTTTTTTTTTTTTATTCAACATGCAGCTCATATCACCCGAGCCCTCAATATGTTTTATTGTGTATCAACTACGAACTGGCTAGTCACATGGTACCAGTAGGCAAGTGGCTTCCTTTAACTTTTTTTTTTCAATTTATCAACAAGTTCCATGCTTGCGGAGTTGTCACATCTCTAGCGCTCTAATACATCATTATAACACCATTGCAAATACTAATGTGTTAAATCTTTTTTTTTTTAAAAATACCACGCTATGTCAATACGCCATGAGGCGTTCTTAAAAATGATACTTGCTACAAGCTGCTCACATGCCTGCATATTCCAATACAACTGCAGACATACAGTGATGTGTCTTTCGAAGTTAAACTTACTCAACGTATTGTAGCGCCTCTGAACTTAACTTTTGTGATAAGGTACAAACTTTAGTAAATGCGACTCTTTTGACCTATATAGATTTTTGGTCAGTAAAAAAAAAATAAATAAAATAAAGTACTTCAAATTGAATCTGATACTGATAGTAGATATTTGTGTGTATAGATAGTTACTCAAATAATGTCTAGTAGGATTTGAAAGTTCTGGTGACTATCACTGTAAAAATACTGGTAATTAAGAAAAAAAAACCTTCAACATCATGACAATCAATATGCTCATTCTAAGTACAAATATTATTAACTTTTAAAAAGATTTGAGAAAAAAAATATTTAAGCGTAATTATCAAAGTCAAATCTCCACTATTTCGAACTCAAAAGTCGTGAAAAATACATATAAGAGGTAATTATTGAAGACGACAATATGGTGATTGGATTATATGATACGCCCACCATAAAAGCATTATCATTAGAACAAAAATCATAAAGAACCGTTATGCGATTATGACTGGTGCCCTGAATATAAAGGTGTCAGCAATTGACCACAACACAAATCAGATAAAAATCTTATTGTAAAGATACAGTATTCATAGATAGACACCATGCGCATTTTATGTGTGTAGAGTTAATTATTTGATCCTTTCGATTAATAAATAGGCGTTTTTTTTTTCAAGAAAAAAAAAAAGTTCTGGTGCATATGTGACATCACTTATGACTGTGAATACATAATTAAAGATACAGTAACTGCTATCTCGCGGGTCCTAGCTGCGAATCCTATCTAAACAACATCTTGAGGCAATTGATTAGTCAAAGTAGACGTATTTCATCAATGTGACCAGCAACAACTTGGTATAAAATCATGTTAAGAAGAAACAAAAACTCTGCAATAATAATGAGACATCAATATGGTGTAAAGCAATGTCTGTCTCCGTTAAAATTTCGTTTTTTCAGATCAAAATAAAAAAGTAAAAAAAAAAAAACTGAATAAAAAATAAAAAAAACTTTTTCTATTGTTTCAGTTGAATCGGGTTGACTAAAAAGTAACTGTTCTGGCGGTTCTCTTGTATCCAATCTTAGTGATTATTGGCTTGAAACAACAGCAGCATAGACTGGGTCGCTGGGACCTGAAATTGGTACGATAATTGTCCATCCAAAAACATGCCCTTATGGAGAGATGTGTGTATCATTTTTCATTTCGTTAAAGTAGGAATATGTACTCGCCAACAAGAAGACATTATTTAATATCTATATTGGTTTATCTACTTTGTAAGTGACATTTACAAAATCTAGCCGCTTCTCAAGATCCGGAAGTTTTATTATCATTTAATTTCATTTTTTTTTACGGAAAAAAAAAAATAAATGTTTTTAAAATAGCGTTTAAACAATTTAATATTTGAAAGTCACTTGGGGAGCGAAGCATCATGATGATGCATTGTTCTACTTGCGGCTAGCGATGAGCAGAAAAAATTTCCATCAAAAAAAAATTTTTCTCTACCAATTGAAGATTGAACAAACGTTTAGGTATAGTTAATATTATTATTATTTATTTATTTTTTTTTATTTTTTTCAAATTATATTTATAATGGCATGTATGTATACTCATGTTAATATACCCACTTGTTCATAAATGTCACCTGGATAAGGAAAAATCAAAACAAACAGGAGAGTTCTCGTTGCGATTATCATTAATATTATGTCAATGTTTTCAACACTTTTAGTGTACAGTTGAGATCGAACAGGATGTAATTAAAAATAAAATCCGACCGATCTTTATTTCAGTAGTTGACAAGCAATATAAAAAAAAATAAAAATTTCTCGAGAAAAAAAAAGGCATAGCTCTAAAAGCTGCAGAACCAATGTTGTTAATCGAACGAATCGAATTTTATATATCTCTTGCACGAAATCAATGGCTTGAAGTCTCAATTGCGCCGTGCTCACTCTCTCGCAGTGTTTTGATTATTATCTGCAACCTGTCGTCAAACGCACATTGCATTTGCAAGTGATGTGCATCCGCTGGGCTGGCTAGATAATAATTAGTACTATTTTTTTTGTTTAGCTTTGCGCGTGCAAATACAAAAAAATACTCTAATTATTATTAAATGAGCTACGATAAAATCTACTTGTACCAGTTCATAAAGTGTTTTTTTTGCTTTCTATTTTTTTCAGCATGTTGCATAACCTCCTTCAAATTCAATTCGAGCAAAGCCTATAAAGTAACATACTTTTACCTCACGCAAGCCATTGTGATAAATTTCCCCTTCTAAATTGCAGTCAATAATATTTGATTAACAGTAAGGGCAAAAAAAAACCTTGTCACTCGGCATCGGAGTGAACCAGGAGATGATGTATGAACATGAGATGAGATCAACGGCTACCTATAACCCTTGATTATGTGTCCTTAAAAAAGTTTTGAACAATCGTCTAATGTTAACCATGAAATTTTGGAATATATTCTTTTAATCATTATGACCCCTTTACTCACAAAAAACACAAGCTAAAGATTGAATAGGAGATATTGCCACGAAGCTACCTAAATGTTTATACTTTGGACTTTTGCGATCATGGTGGTAATTACCGCTATATTAGACCCAAGTAAAACTAGTTTATAATTTATAAATCAAATTTTCATTAGACCATGCGATTTCTTGCTCAGGATCACAGCATTACTCGCGATGCGCGTCATGTGTGTTCAAAAATAATGTAATGTTGTGCTCTCAACCTAACTAAAGTTTTTACTCGGCATGGAGCCAGTGGTATATTTTCTGCAAAAAACTTGGCTCATTCTACATTTAATACGATCAATGGTATATGCTGAATAATAATGAAGTTTGGAAAATGATCATCGCTCTATTCCATGTTGCTAGAAGGTCTATGCATAAGCCTATACCATTTGGAGATACATTATACTATGGAAGCATTTCTATACGTGTTTTTTATTGTAAAACTTTATGTGAGACTTAGCGGCTCAGTCTTTAAAATAGATTCAAGACATCGCTTTTAAGCATCCACTTAAAGTAAAGTCATCACGATGGGATATCAGCTAGTAATGGTAAAGCCACAAGCAGAAGCCCCTCTGTTGTCGATTGTCCATGCAATAAAAAGTTATTGAAGCGTTGGCTACACCTGATTAATTACGCTAAAAGTTAATATTAAACTCTTATGTAATCCTCTGCCGTAACCTCCAAAAAACCAGCGCCAACTTTGTTTAAAGTTGAGGGCGCTGTCATACTATCTGGTCTTAAAAAAACCATTGGTTTTATACTTGTATGCAAATTACAGACTGATCCAGTTACTTGGAATGAGATAACAAAATGTTAATCTGGATTTGATGGCAGCGGTTATTCAAGACTCGATGTATCGGCTTTCAGTCCCAAAAAGTCATATTGGTATTTAAACAAGGAAATCAAAACGTCGAGCCAGCGTAATAATTATAATACTATCTGAAGTGATTAAAAAAAAAAAAATGGTTTTAAGAGTGAGCATATTTTTTTTGAATATTGTTACACAAAAAGTAGTAGTTGAGTAATATCGGATACTCTAAATACGGCTTTAATGTGATCGGCGGATTTATCAACAACGAGTAAGGCTTATAAACATTGAAATTTGTCACTCTAAAAATTGGCTAGGCAGAATTGAATTTTTGCAGTTTCAAGTACCAATAAGAACGTGTACCATAATGATTGAATATGCTATGTATTAAAGGACTGAATACATTTGAAAAAGACTTTAAATTGCGATTTGCACACAATCAAGTCCAGGAGTTGTTGTGACGTATGACATAGACCTACACCATAGTACCAAAGCTCTTGATGATATGTTAAGAAAACTTTAGATAAACACTCTATTATTCTAAATAGAACAGCAATACGAGTTTCATGTAAAATAATGAAAATCTAAAGATGTTTTCTACCGAGTGACACTGTATGTTTGTTCTTCATGCAATATAAGTACAAAGCCTATTTCTAATTATGACGTTTTTAAACGTTGAACAAAATATAGCAAAAAAAAAAAAAAAAATAATAATAATAAAATTAACTTTGGTGCCTTGAACTAGATTTAAGCTGTGGAAACAGCTGGGCGCATCGTGTTCTAACAAACCAATATACGTTATTTGTGTGTATTTAGATGTTTTGTTTTAATGTTATTTTTGTCTGTATAAAGAGCCTTCTTCTAAAGTTAAAAATTGTAACCATTAACTGCATTGGTTTCCGCTCTGATACCATAAAGGCAGGTATTCGATATCTAGTATAGAATTTCAACAAGCTTTTAAAATACAGTAACTGTTTGCTAAAGTTAGACATAGAAAAAATTAGTTCATTGGAGTGTGACAATGAATATGCGAGTAAAGCTCTGGTACTTCAAGTGAACTTAGTCTGGACTGTAGTCATTGTCAGATGAGCTTATGAAACATAGTTCTTAAACATATGCCAAATTTTCTAGGCATGAAATTCATTCAGGACAAGCCTGTAGCGCAACTGTCAATCCGGAAAATTTTTTTTACTATTTTACCATTTACGAAAATTTGATGACTTCACACCAGTTGCTTTTCCAAAACAAAAAAACAAAAATTTTCCTGACTTGCTTGAAATTAACTTACAAAATGATTTTATCAATAAATGCTTTCGCAGATCTTTAAAGACCACTAATCCGTCTCCAGTTCTACACTTGAGAATATACGCAAGCTGCACCTGGTTCACACGTTTTTACAAATTGTAAATTTTTTTCAGAGCCTTCAGCATTGCACCGTCATGTTTTAAATTGATAAATATTTGTGACAGCCATACATGAATAACCTTTTCATTTATCTAGTTTGGTTTTATAATAAATAGCGAAAAAAAAAGTTTCAGTGCAAAAGCTTTTTAGGTTTGACTCTTCAGTAGTGGAATTATAATTTTTCTGGTCAGGGGAATGTCATTTAAAAAACTGTGTTTTGATGCGGTACTGAATGGCTTGCTATAAGCTGTCATTCTCATCTGCCGACACACTGAGACAAAAAAGAAATTAGAAAGATTTAAATTATTTCATTAAATGTTAATGTTTCTCGTAAAGAAATTTCATAAATACAGTCAAATTTTAAAGTATATAGGATCTTTATGAAATGGGTTGCAAATAAACCTCCTTTATTTCAGTATGATAAAAGTCATAAGTCTATTATAAAAAAAAAGCATCAAGCTCTGGTGTCAAAGAGTTCGATTAAAAAAAAAAAAAATCTAGCACAATATCAAAGTCAAATTGGAACTGAGACTGAAACTTGGAAATAATTATTTTTTTGACTAATATTGCTCAATACTTTATTGAAATTATTTTTTTAATAACAGTCTATATATTTCTTGTTATAAGTCGTCCAAGAAAATGGTCGATGAAAAAACTGGTAATTCTGCAAACTGCGTAGTCTTCATAAGGATCAAATTTATGATAAGCTCTATTATTATAATACTTTGTTTGTGATAGCCATTTTTGCGTTTGTGTATCATGACTTCTTCTGTTGGCAATTACTTTGAGTTATAATTAATGATTTGTTATTTTTAAGGGTGATAAACTTTTGTTGATTGTACTATCATTCATTTACAAACTAAGAATTTTCAGTCTTTAAAAATATACTTGACAATTTACCCGATCATTTGTTATGTAACTTAGCGTTGATGCCTATCAAGCCATGATCACGAATGGCTTGTCCTAAAGCTCGGCGCAACTAGAAGTTAAGGTTTTAAGCTGAAATCGTTCTGCCACATTGACACTCAATGTAGTTTTTACTTCATTAATAACAACATGAAATTAAAAGGTAAGATTGCTGTATCTAGAGTTTGGCTGTAACAGCTTTTTTAAAACCACAACAGTCAGAAAATAGTCAAAAATTTTACAAAGCATTAGAATTTAGAAAATATTTCGAGTAAGCTCAATTTTTTTAAGATGCTACTCTATGTAAGATGGAAAATTGCATTGTTTAACCTAGGATCAACTCACTGGTTTACAATTTTCTTCTTTTTGAATGTGAAAGTTATTCCTAAATCTTCATTTAAGTTACAGTTAAAGTTACTGCAATGATTAAAGATCAAAATTTGTGTGTGATATAATGTAAAAACAAATAAACTAGTATAACAGTGGTGGTTTGACATGTTTAACTCTCACCAGTTTTTTTTCATTCTATAATTTATTTATTAATTTTTTAATCAATTAGTTTGTTGATTTATTCATGTAGTAGAGTACTGATATATTGAAAATTGTTATGTATATATACATATTAATCTACTTGATTTAGAAATAGCCTTTATTACTTCACCATGAAGATTTATCGAGTTCATTGTGATTTTATCATGAATTGAAAACACACACCCTTTGAAATGCATTTGAAATCAAAATCAATTTCCAGTGTAGTTAACGCAGTTGGCATGAATTCATCTTAATTATAAAACGGTTAGAAACTATGTTGAGAAAAATTACCTCTTAATTTGAGTTAAGTAATGTCTGTATTAGATATTTATGCACACGTATTTGTTTTCGTGAAAAGCTTTTGAAGGTTCCATAAGTTAAAAATCAACTTTCGATATAACTATAGAATGTCTGCTCATTTACCTCGTATCACATAGTTTGGTGAATATAATAATACCAAAGATATACAAAAGTAATTTTTATTTTATACAAAAACTATTGTGTATTGGTTTTCACAACTAACTTATAATATTTCATATAGCTTATTTGTTAATTTTTGTAGTCTTGCCTGAGCGTATTTTAGCTCCAATTATATTAAATTCTTATTTTCAGATTTTGATTACTTTATGTCACGACACTGATAAACGGAATGAGTGTGCAAAACAAATTAAACTCTATATACATTGTATATCTCTTGATCGATATTATCAAGTTGAATTTTTTTTTTTAAATTTGTATTCCAATTTGTATATTCTTGAATTATGTTAAGCATAATTTATTTAATGAACTGATTAATGCTAGATTCAAAATACCAGTAAAGCTGTTGTTCAACATGACTTGTACGTATATTGAAACATATTGAAATTCAATATTTTAGTACAATTACTTAACTAAGTTATTTCTTGTAAAACTCGTGTATACAACAAACAACACTAAAACAAAGAAAAGGACTTATAACCGAAAGTAGCTTTAAAAAGCTTTTTTCTATATACTCTGCCCAGTTAAGTCAAACCTTGACAGTTTGTTTAAATAATTAACTCATTTTGTTTTTATCTTATGAAGTGGCTCTGGAACCAATTAAGATGAGATTTTAAGTATTTGCTGAGTTTAAAATTTTTACATAAAATTTTGAATCACGAAAATTCTAGATTTTATGATGGAATCTCTGGTATTAAAGTCATTTGTAACTAATCTTCTGAGTTAATTGTCTACGAAAAAAATGTTTTGTAAAAGAACTTGTAAGTCAAACTCAACATTATTTTTCTATATCATTGTTATCGTTTTACTTTTGTAACAATTTAATGGAAAGAAAACAAACAGACTTTTCATCTACCTCCAAACAAAGTTACAATTGTCTATATCGATACCACAATACACCAAATGAATTTACAAATTTGAGTTATGAAAAACATTAATATTTTTTTTTGCCCATCTTAGATATTATTTTGTAATCCAACTATTTTATGTGAAAAAAATGAATATATTTATATATATATACAACACATAAAAAGTGATTTGAAAGTTAGTAAAATGATTTTAAGCTCACATATAGTATATTTAAAATATTTGATATAAGACTTTAATGTTTAAATAGCACTTATGAACCATAAAAAAACCTACAGAAAGCAAACTAAGAGATGACAAATTAGCTAGTTTGATTTAAAAATATGTAAATTTTTATTTACTTACAATACTGTCGTATTTATCCTAACTAAATCAATACCAATTTCGTTGTGTACTCAAAGTATCATCAATTAGTAATTTTTAAAGGTTTCATTAACAATCAATAAAAACAACTTATAATCATTCAATAATTATAATACATCATAAATGTTCACTTTGATTTTTATTATAAAGTGGAAAATCGTTATTGACAAATCATCATAATCGTTTTGATTTCAAACGGTATGTGTATTTAATATCATTGTTATCAATAGTTTGTTTTTAATTGTTTTATTGTTAAACAATGTACTGATTTATTTAGATTAAACAACTATTAATACGCAAATTTTGTTTTATGGAATTGTAATTAAGTGGATATAGCTGAGTCTCGCACTATCCACGATTTTTATTGTTTATCATTAATAAATGAACTAGTAAATGGCTTCATGTCAAACAAATAAATTGACTCAAATTTATCAACTGCGTAGGCGGCATCAATATGGCTTAATTTATTTTTTGTTTTATTTATTTTTGATGGCAATTATTATCTGTATGATATGAAATCACGATATCATAGTTGCAAAAAAAAATACTAAGCACCCACGGTGGGAGTCGAACCCACAATCTTCAGATTTGCTAAAGAAACTTCAAATAGAAGTCTGACGCGTTAACCATTGCGCTACGCGGGCTATTATTATTTTTGTAAGAAATCAACCTTAGTTCCTTGTTCCTCCAGACATTAAGGGTTCTTTCTTACCTAATTAGGAATCTACCTTACCCTGACTTTCATCACCACTTGATATTTTATATTTAGTTTTGTTGCTATAGTTTACTTTCCCTCTGATTGGTCACGCGTTGTTGAGACCTTATTTTGATCATATAGTTGAGTAGTTGATTTAATTTAAGTTATCAATTGTTACGCTAAGCTCAAAGCGTCCATAATCCGATTCGTCGCTTATTTTATTCATCGCGCTTCCTCACCGCATAATCTCTAAGACTTCAGGCCGAACTCTTACAATTTTCACATTGATCCTCTTTTTTGATGCCTTGATAACTGAAAAAAGCGTTTCAAACCAAAAGTTTTGGCAAGAGTATAGCTTTCTACGGGTGACGGGACTTCATTGAGTACACTTTTCATTCTAGATTTTTGATTATTACTTGTTTTACAACCAAATCATGTGTCCTTCTAAACTCAGAAGAAAAAAGAAAGAAAAAAAAACCTTGAATTGAGTCATTGTGACTTTCAGGGTCAAGGCTTAGCATAATTTATAGATAGAAAATCTGGTTATTGTCCTTACATCACATAGTTACATAATTAAAATAATATTAACAAAGATACCTAAAGCGCGCTGAGAACGCTAATTTTAAAGTCTCATAGAGACAAATGTTTTTTGAATTTCATGTCTTCTTTGTATATCTTTGTTATTATTATTTAATTATGTAACTATGTGATGTAAGGACAATAAACAGATTTTCTATCTAATTTTCGTATTTTAAATAAAGAAAACCAAGCTTTTTGCACTTGATGGAGAATTCGGCGCCATCGAATGCCTGAAACACCTAAAGCGCGCTGAGAACGCTAATTTTAAAGTCTCATAGAGACAAATGTTTTTTGAATTCCATGTCTTCTTTGTATATCTTTGTTATTATTATTTAATTATGTAACTATGTGATGTAAGGACAATAAACAGATTTTCTATCTATCTATCTATCCATGTGTTCTTTGTATATCTTTGTTAGATAGATAGTTATTATTATTATTTTAATTATGTAACTATGTGACGTAAGAACAATAAACAGATTTTTTATCTATCTAATAATGATTTTCATTGGTTTTGTTGAAGAACAAAAGTTTTGAAGTTTCAGTTAAAACAATTTTTTTTTTTCAAATGGCCCCATTTTTGTGCCGCTCACGTATATCGGAACTGATCAATGATGTCTTTAGTGAACCATATTTTGAAACTGTGCCAGCAAGAATAGAGAATTTTGTTGAAATTGCAAAAGACTTATACAGGATGATGAATTAATTAAATAACTTATATTTATAGCTATAATTTAAATATTCAATAGTTATATAATTGATTTTTGTGGTGCTGAAAAACAATTTTTGGGTGTTGTTATTAATATGGTTTGAGAAGGTTGAACCTTAGGTGTAAAAACAGAAGTGCTACATACTTTACTTGCATTGTTACTAACCTTTGTGTCACTCGCAATTAAGGTCGTGTTAAACCGCCCCTGATGATATTTCTCAGCGATCATCAGTTTCTCGCTCATTTCCAGCAATTCGATTCAGTGGGATATATTGCGGATGTAATTCCACGTATTCTTTTCTTATCAACTCATTGTCACGACCATATTCGTGTAATATTCCTGGCTCGTCGCCACGTGCCTCACTTACCAATGTAGCTCCGTACACTTCTCCTCGCCCAAAGAACGGACCAATCACCGTTGGTAGTCCAGTTACCAAATTTCTGACGTCATTGAGAACAGAGTCATCTGGTTGGTGCCCGTCTTGAAAGTGAAAAGTGAACCCATTGTCATCCCGGTAAAAGTATGACAACTGGTCGTCGTGTTGAGTATTAAACACGGAAACTAAGTTATCAACTGTTTTGAAAATACTGGCAGCATCTTTGGTGGGCCCAGTATTAGTATTACCAGAAACTTGATCACTATACATTGAGACTGATATTGAGATAGTAAATAGCTTAAGTCAATTTGGTATAATTGTGATAGAACGGACGGGTGTTGCAAAAGAAAAGAAAAATATTGTGGCAAAGTTGAGATCAACTCAAAAAAAAACCTTAATTGGGGATTAAAAAACTAAAATACAACTAAACGAAAAATGACAAAACATTGATATAAAATATTCATATGGAAGACTTAAATTACAATTTTATGATATTTAACGTTTGAAGTATAAATGTACCAAATATTTTGTCAATGAGATGTATTTCCGTCATGATTTTCTTTTGCATCGTCAGCTCTTTGCAGCATAGATTCTATCAACTTGTTACGATAACTAGATTTCAAATCCAATCATAGACTTGATAAAATAAAAGCCATATTAACATAAGAAGTAACATAGTGATTCTCAATTCACAGCTCTTTTTTATATATCCCTAAATTTACTTAATGGGATTCAGATCAGTGGTTGTAGTTGTCAAATCATGGTCTTAATATTGTAATCCAAAAGCCTTTTTTTTTTTTTTACATCTTCATGCCAGTGATATCTAGCCCCATCCTGTATAAATATGTTACGTTCAGCTCAAATCTTTTTCGTAATCTTTTCAATCAAGAGTATCAGATAGCTTTTAAAATTTTTCAAGTATAATTGATGATTCATGATGACCCCTTGTGGTAGAAAGTAGAGATCGTTAGGACTTGCTTCAGGAAAAGCACCACTAACACCCAACTTTTTACAATCATCAGAAACCATAGACCGTGTTATAAGCAGACTTTTCTTACTTTTTTTTTTTTGTTATAATCTTGAAATCATTGAGATTGCTTTCTCGTTGAGAAACCGATTTCAAAATGACTTTTATCTAACCAGATAACTGTAGCCCAGTCAATGAAAGTATACTATATATATAGTTCTAATAGAATTTAACCCACAATCTCCGTTTTTGCTTACGTTTCTTTAAAAATAGTTCAGATGGTAGTACAAAATTTGAAATGATTTTGTAAAAGAATTTGTCGCATCAAATCACGACTATCCTTGCGCTCAAGTATGATTTGAGTGCGGAATTGATTGATCGATTGATACTCTAGAGTTTTTTCACCTTAGAAAAAAAAACCCTTCAATTTCACGTTCACCCAAGAGTTTAATTATTTAATGAGCCGAGTTTGGGCTTTTATCTAAGTAGTTTTCAAGTTTAACAATCTTCAATTCGTTGGATAGGTATGTCAAACAGTGTTTTTAAAAATGACAAATTCTTTTGGAAACTCATAAAAAAAAAAGATGTCAAAATACTGACATCTTTTTTTAAAAAAAAATAGAATAATAACGAGATTTTTAAACCTGTTGTAATTGATTTCGTTGAAGAACAAAAAGTTTTGGAATTTTAGTTTCAATTTTTTTTTTTTTTTGAATAATCTCAACTTACTTCGCAACCACGTATTACTATCATACTATATCTGTTATTTAATATTTCAGATATTTCAAAATGAGATGTGCTTTACTATCGGAAACACAACGTAAAAAATCATTGACTGATTTTAGGCAACTTTAGAAAGTTTATAATCAAACATTGGTCTAAAGATTTAGACTGTGATTCAACATCGTTAGTGCTGCTTTTACAAATTGTCATTTCAATTACTGATTGTTTATAATAATTTTTATTTTTATCTTCATTTCCATACTAAAAGCTTTGAGAGCTTTTGCCAAGTGTTTTTGTGAGTTTTCTTTGAGGACAACAAGTTGGTTTATTAGACCAAGTCCTATTTCAATTCAAATGGAATGGGTAAGATTTGTCGTCATGTCGAAAAAAAAAAAAAAAGGTTATCAAAGCTTTGTTACAAGTTCTATTTCATAAATCCCAATAGCAATGGCCCTTCATCTAACTTGGTGATCTCAATCACAATGCCTTGATTTTAAAAACAGGTCCCACTAGAAACAGGCCAAATGCTTGCAAATAAACCGTGAAACTACGACTGAATGGTATTTAGAATCAATATCCAGTCTCCTGCTGTTAGGTAGCACCCATTTTTTATTTACAATCTCGTTAAAAAGTTGGGTTTTCAGTCTTTTATACAACTAGTCACCAAGTCAAATGATTTCACAGCAATCAAGTGTCTAATTAATCTTTTGTTTCAGCACTAGAAAAATTACACACGCACAAATAGTGCCATCCAATAAAAAAAACAGTAAAAAAAAATTAATGCAGATTAAAGAACAGAAAATAAATTACAAACTATCGTTATAAATTACTTTGTTTAGACCTTGTCCTCAGAGAGACCGTGCTTCCAGTAGATAAGGTAAGGAGTGGTACCGTCCTCACGGTAGTTGAGGAGAACGACCATTCCATCGGGGTCCATAGACTCACCGGTGAAGAACTCGTAGTCCTTGAAGTTGGCAACAATCTTCTTAACATAGGCAGCAGCACCCTTCTCGAAGACAGCAACAGCCTCAGGGTCCTTCTCAGCAAGCTCAGTCTTGACCTTCTTCATGTAACCCTTGATGTAAGTAACAAAAGACTTCTTGTCGAAAGAGGTCTCAGAGAGTCTGAAAGAGTAGGCAACGTTGTTGACAGTGATCATGCCGTCCTCAAGAGCCTCATCACCATCCTCAGCAGAGGGGTTAGCACCAATATCGACATCAGCACCGGGCTTAACGTTGATGAGATTGGAGTTGACTTCGTAGACAACATTGTCAACGAGGCTGATGTCGTAAGCATCAGAAAGAAGTTCGTCACCAGAGATAATATCCTTGTAAATAATCATTGTGGAATTGTTGCTTGAAGAGGAGGCAGATATGCTGAGGTAAAAGAAGGAGAAAAGAGGAAGAACAGAAAAATTTTCTATGTTTTTTAACTTTTTTTTTTTTTTTCCAAAAGACAAGTCAAGTAACCACATGGGAGGAAAAGAAAATTTTTAGTCAGTCTGAAACTTTTACATGCTGAAATATACGCAAAACATACAACCCGATGTGTGTCCCGAGTCCGTCAATCAGCAATTGGATCCGATATATCGTTGGAAAAGATGAAATAAAAACACAATTGATTACAATATTAATATATACAAAAGTCTACGCTGTGAAACCGCCATCCACCACTAGCTCTGTGCCGTTCATATGTTCCGACAACACCAGCGTCAATGCTGCTTCCGCGATTGCGTCCGCAGGAATCAGCTGCTTTGAAGGGCTTTGTGCCGTGAACATCTCGCGTAAAGACTGATCCACGGACTCTGCCATTTCAGTGTCCACAAGACCAGGACAAAGCGTGTTGACACGTATGTTCCTACCAGAGAGTTCAACAGCAAGCGAGCGCGAAAACGCTGTAACACCAGCCTTTGTCGCTGCATAAACTGACGTGCCTTTGACACCACGACGACCTAGCACCGAAGAAACGTTAATAATGCAGCCACTGCGACGTCGAATCATAGGCTTAAGCAATGCCTGTGTCGCGTTAATTGTACCAATCAGATTGAGATTTACAAGTTGGTTGATGGTCTCTGATGGCGTAGAAAGCAGCAGTGACGCTTGTGCGACGCCTGCACAGTTAACTAACACATCTATTGACGTTAGTTTTGTACCTAAATCTGCTTCCGTAAACTTTAGTCCCTTTGATAAATCGAACGGTGCGGTAGCATGCACTTGGCTGGCATCGACGGTGGGAAGTGACGCAAGAGCACCGCCCAGCCTAGTCGAGTTACGCGAAACTAGTAGCAGTGACGCACCTTCACGGGCAAATCTCTTTGCAATAGCAAGGCCAATTCCCTGAGACCCACCAGTGACAAGACACTTTTTTCCAAGTAATTTGAGATGAGAAAGAGTAGTTGATGACATAAATGACGTTGTCCAGTAACAGATGCAATGTGTTGGTTTTTTGGGAGTACAACAAACCTTCAAAAACAGATTACTTTTACATCCCATAAGATCGTGTTTGTGATCCCATAACGCAAATAAATTACCAAAAAAATCTATACTTCAATTCTTCCTTCTTTTTTCTCTTTTTTTTTTTTTTTTTTTTTTTTTTTTGGAAAAAAAACTTTTTTATAGTATTATCATCTATCTTTTTCACATTCTTTTAATAGTGTAGTAGTAGACGAATATTATTTCCCCAGTAAACACGAGAAAATGACATCTGCCGACAAAAAAAACAAGACCTCTAAGCCGGCGAAGGCTAGTAATACACCCAAGTTTGCAAAAAAGGTACTGCAAAAGGCGTTAGAGCCAATAATTTTACCTTCCACAATTTTTGCATCAGGGACGTATCTTTACCCATGCCAGGTAAGACTTTTTAATTATTGACAAGTAGCTACGTGAAAATACTAAAGTTATTATTAAGGGGTTTTACTACTTCGTGCGAAGTCCAATCTTGTGGGCTTATTTAATGTCTGTGATGATTCCTTTATTTATTTTAACTCTTGTAGTGTATGTGGCTATGTACACAATGCTGTATCCTTTACAGGCAGTCATTGCGGTTTTCTTCAACGGTCCTACCGGATTGATCACGGCATGGTTCGCACTGCTTCACCAGTCGGCTGTGATGTCAAACATGATGGCCACCTGGTTTCTTTTTCCAACACCTTTGAAAATGCTTTTTGATGCAGTGAGTATAATTGATTATAATTTTGTCTATTGGTTTTAACAAAAAAAAAAAAAATAATAGGTCATGACAAAAGAAGGCTTTGATGATCTTGTTGTTAAAGGCCGCGCCCGTCGAGTGGTTGTACCGTCACTTTTAATGCGTATTAAAATTTATTTACGCACCATTCCTCGAAATATATTTTTCTCATTTTGGGCTATTAAGTTGTTTTTAACGTTTCTACTCCACTTTGTACCAATAGTTGGTCCTATCATTTTAGTATTTATTGCCGCTCCTAAGCGCGGTCGTACCGTCCATGCCCGATATTTTGAGCTTAAAGGCTGGTCAGACCATCAGATTAGTCGTTTTATGAATGGTCGTCGTGGTCAATATACTGGGTAAGTAAATTCTTTGAATTGCTCTTTCAAGGTCAAGTTATCATTAATCTCTTATTTTTTTCAAGATTTGGGCTTGTATCAGGTGCATTTGAAGCTATCCCAATCTTCGGCATACTATTTGTGTTCAGTAACACATGCGGTGGGGCTTTGTGGGCTGCCAATCTTGAGCGGGCCGAGCAAAGAATATTTCGAGGAAGCTTCCGATACGTCGGTGCTCAAAAAATCCGACGGCTCGTAAAAGGGAAAGCCGATGATTTCACACGTCTATAAATTCAATATGTGTTTTAATAGAATATATACGTATATTATTTTTCAAAAAGATCTATACCTAAAATAAGTGTTTGCAGTTGTTATAATTCTAGAGTTAATATTTATAAGTATTTAAAGAGCGTCAAGTTTTTTTCTTTTAAAACAGATAGACGGAGTCAATGCACCCAAAGCCGGCAGCAACGCCGCCTTCATCACTAGATTTTAATTTAGACCGTAAAAGCCAGCCTGCCTCTTCATTGTACTTAATCTCAGCAGTTTGTTGATTCCACAAAGTGGTACCAAACACACCAAGCTCAGAGATGATCTCGCCATCGTAAATCTCACCAGCGCGCAAAATCTTATTACTGAAATCAGGTGGCACAATGAGCTCCATGAGAATGTATGCACCCCATGTGTCTTCAGGGATGGACTTGAGGAAGGCGGGAATATTTTCCTTGTAAATGTTGTTGCCGCCACCCTCACGCTGTGGTTTAAGCACAAAGCGGTGAGGCGTGGCAAAGGCAGCCTCGCGAGCCTTGAGACCCTCAGAAGAACTATCCATAGGATAGATTTTGACAAAAGTAGCTTCAAGCTGGTCAACAACAGAGAGATCAGCATTAGGAATAAACTGGCGGATCACGGCAGAATCAGTTAAAATCTGTTGAATCTTTTTAGAACCAGAAAGTTGCGTAAGCAGTGAAGGACATTTAATAGCATGTGTAGACTCGAGGTAAACACGCGCATCCCACTCAATTTCAGAAGGGTAATCAGTGGGAGCGTAGGCTGAGCGATAGTATACAAGTGAAATCTCATCACCAGACGCATTGTGTACTAAACGCGTGAAACCCGCACTCTCATCTTTGACGTACCTTGTATGCGCACGAATCTCTGCCAATGTTAAGCGGTGGCTGCGAACACCGTAGACCTCATACAACCGGTACTCGAGATGACGCTGGTCAAAAACATTACGCTCACCTGGTTGAACAACAAACAAGACCGCAGTCTTACTTACGGGGTTAGCCGTAGCGACATACTCTTTGTGAGCAACCGCCAAACCATCAGAAAGCTTTGCAAGCGAATCTGATACGGATGATGTGATGTGTTTGCCAGTGTCACCATACGTGCCGCTTTCAGAGAGATACTTGTGCAACTGAGATACCTTGCTAGACAGCGCACCAAAAGAAATGGAAACAGTATTGAACTCAATCTGTTTGATTGCAGTACTGCCCTGGTAGCCCTCAACGTGTTTATCGACAATATAGTCCGATCTAAACAGACCGAAAGTCAAGTGCTGAGTGATGCCCGTAGCCTTGGCTTTGAGGTAAGACTCCCACAGTTTACCAGTAAAGTCACTGTCAAGTTTAAACACACTATTTCACATCATTAGTCATGATAAGATATATTTAGAGAAAAGAAAAAGACGTTTAAAAAACCTTAAGTGGACATATAATTATACTTACTCAGTAAGAGATTCCTTAAGCCATTCCTCATTGTTTGCCACGTTTGCGTAGAGCTCATTAAATGCGGTTTGCACAGCAAGTGCGTTGATCATAGCGCTTTTGGGAAAGGGAGATGGGTAGACAGTGACGGGCGCATGAACAGCAGTGACACCTTTACCCTCGGGACTAAGCATGGTCAAACCGTTGCCAAGTGACCAATCAATTGCAGTTTGTGTGATATAAGCAGCCTCTTCTGAAGAGGGCTTCGGGGGATAAGCTGGGTATTCCATAATTCTTTTGTTTGTTGTTGGTCGAGAGTTGATAATTGTGAAAGAAGAGAGAAATCTTGCTTCGAAAAACAATTTCAAATCGATTTCAAAGCGAAAAAAAAAAAAAAAAAAAAAAAAAAAAAAAAACCGGCAAAAGACGTTAAAACACGTGAAAATTATGATTATTTAAGACGTTTGTGATCACATAAATATCTGTTTGTGATTGAGCATTCTTCAAATCTTTGACTGGTCTTTTTGATATCGTTGAATCAAAGCCTAGTTTTCCTTAATATTTATAAAAAATTTGATGAGAAAAATCGATAATGTCTATGAAATTGATTTAAAATAAATTACAAGCAAATTTTTTAAAAATATATGTATAATGGTTTAGAAAACAACCTTCTTTCCCTGAAACTTGACTGGCGTAGCTGATAGTTTCTTTTTAGCCTCCCACGACGGGTGCAAAGGCTTATTATCCTGCTCTTGCTGCTTCTTCTGCTGCTCTGTCTGCTTTTCAAACTTAGACTTTTTCTCAATTCCCTTGGCCTGGCGCTTAGCTTCACGCTGCTCAAACTCAACCTGTTTCTGTTCACGTTTGCGCTTCAGATTCTCCTGTTCCTTCTTTAGATGATTAGCGTTTTTTCCATACTTCATTTCGTAGATGGCGCGACGCGCACGCTGGCCACGACGGTTTTTACGCTGGGCAGTGACCTCTTTAACAACCTCGTCGTTATCAACGTCATAATCATCCTCGGCGTCAGAACCGCCAGAAAAATAACCTGTTGCTAATTCTGGAAGGTTGTACTGCTTTTCAGACTGGCTCTCATCAGGTAGTGCAAAAAAGTCATCGTGGGCTGTTTGCTCATCAGAGGACTCATCTCCATCGTTGCTCTTGCTTGTCTTATTCTCAGGTGTTTTTGAAGTTCCCAAAATTGATTCATTTTCGCTCTCTTCATCACTTGAAGCTGCCAGCATGTTGTCATTTTTGCTATAGTTCTCTTCGTCGTCAGAAATATCACCACCGCCAGCCGCGGCTTTCTTTGCAGCTGCCTTTGCAGCCTTACGCTTTTCTTTTTGCTCTTGTTTTTTACGTTTAGCAATCTGACTAGCAGTTTCTCTTTTGACGAGCTTGGTCGAAAACTTTATGGCGTCCAGCATGCTCTTAGTGGCCTCTCGGACAGCGTTCGTGCCGCAAATACGCTGCGAAACACTCTCAAGAGCCGGTGATGCATTTTTGTAAAAAGTGGCGGCAGGAGAATCTTCTGGTAATGTCACAATATCAGCTGGCAAAAAGTCTGGTGGGCTTTCTTTTTGTTCTGGCGTAGAGAGAAACTCTTTTCTAATTGCACGCACAGCGTGAACGTCCTTTAACAACTCAATGTCCACCGTTTTCAGTGCCTCTTTTTCAAGCTCAAGCTTTTTTAATTTTTCAGCGTCTTCTGTTTCTTTTTTTATCCGTTTATTGATCTTAAGAGCTTCAGTGGTTTTAGATGTTTTAATGGCCTTCTTAATAGCCTTTTTGTAGTGAAAAATCTTTTGCTCAACAAGCTTTATGCGCAAAATTCTGATATCTTCCTGAAGTTCAGGAGATACTTCAACGGGCTCGACGGCCTTTTGATCCTGAATTTCCTGTGCAATCAGGTCTGCGCGCTGAGGGTTGGCAAAAGCCTCTTGGTGAGGATTAGCCTGGCGCTCGCGTTTTTTGTCTTTGTTAAGCTTCTTGTGCGCAGCAAACTGTGTGCGTACTAGTCGAGTGTTTTGAAGATCCTTGGAGGCCTTTGCCTCAAGCATATCAAGTTTCCATAGCAGGTTCTCCTTGCGTTTTTGGGGTGGCATTGTCAGCAATATGGGGTGTCGATGGTTAAAGAAAAAAAAAAATTTATCTCCCAAAGCCTGTTCTTTAAAGGTTAGAAGAAAAGGATCTATCTTGATTTTTGAGTGTTCAGCATTCACTTCTAAAAACAAAACCAAGAAAAAGAGCAGTACATAAGACCAAACAGGCTAAGAACAAACATAACAATTTATTTACAGCTTATGAATACAATATACAAAAAATTTTAGCTTCATGAAAGCTATCCAGCACTTATCTTCTCTACTTCTTTTCAGATGTAGCAGTAGGCTCCCAGGCTTCCTGCCAAACAACAGTAGGAGGCGTTTCAGTAGGCACTCTCAACTCTGGAGTGAAACGCTTGCCCTTTTCTCTCTTAGTACCTTCATACGCAAGAAATGGATCGGTATTTTCCAGTTCCTCGCAGGCCTCAACGATCTTCTTGTACTGGGCCTCTAGCTGTGCAGCCTCCTGCTCACGCTTCTCCTTGTTAAAAAGAGTCCAAGCGCGTGTGGCTACATTGTGTCGAATCAAGTCCTCCATGCAGAGCTTCAGTCGCCTGGGTTGCTTCTTGCGGGCACTGAAGACACTCAGCTGAGTAGCCAGACGTTGAATCTGGGCGGTCTGGGCCGTGTTGGTCTTGGTACGTTTACCGCGAACGGCGATCCGCGGAGCAAGCGCGGACTGTTGAATCAGTACTGACAAAGCGGGTGACTGCAGCGATCCCTGAGCCTTCTTGATAGTGTTGAAAAAAGACATTGTGAGTAGAGTGTCTCGGTCAAAAAAGTGTTGATGTTGATGGTTTTAGGGAAAATATTTAAGTGCTGAAATTTTTCTGTTGTTTTTTTGAGGCATCTGATTGGGCCCTTATGTGTCAGCGCTTATGTGAGCGAGACCCGTTTTCCTGAATGAGGTTTAAAGTTCCGTAGTAAAGTTTTAGCAGACGCTCCGGATTGAATGTTTGTGTCCACATACAGTTTGTTTATTGACAGCCATTCCCCTTTGCAAAAGTGAAACATATCCAGAAGACGCAAAACAGTAGGAAGAAATAATATATACATATACCCAAGTCAATCCTCTAAATTTGTGGTTAACTCTACATTACATTCATCACACTCATTACATACAACTCGCAGCATGACTACAAACGTAACAGATATACTTTGCGACATCAACTGCCTCAATGCAATACTTGACACTCTTCTAGAGTCTCTTTGGCTAGGCCCTGTCGATTCAGTTTTCAATGTCAGCACAGCATACGAATCTCATAGAAACCTCGCATTTCGAGGCCACAAGCACGAGACAAAAAGCCTTCGCGTTGTTACCAGCTTTCTCCACGAACAACTCAACGAGCGTATGAATGTTGTTTTTTTTAAACGCAAAGAGGCCCTAGCATTCACAAATGAACTTTTTCCCATCGGTACCACTGCCAGCGCAAATAGCAGAAACTTAGGTTCAGCATCGTTAACACATGGGTTAAAAGAGCGAAAATGGGTCTCTAGACAGAACCAGGAGTTCAACTTTGATTTCAACACGCCAGGGCCCTCACGGCCACAACTGCAACTTCAGAAACACCGCTGTTAATGATTCTTTAAAAAGTCGTTACGAGAATTATTGTAGATTATCACTTTTCAACGTTTTTTTACTCGAAAGAGATGTTTTTATTAGGATGTCTCTGGCTGATTAACAGTTGGGGACGAGAATTTTCCGTCAATCCGAGCAATAGTGAGGTGAAAAAAAATAATCCAAGCGAAAACTTATGAAAAGGAAGATAACAGAACATTAGTCTTCATGGCTATCTAAAGATGATAGTTATTTTATATTTCTATTCCATATTTGTAATTTGTTGTATTAAGTAATTTTTTTAGTGTAGCCAATTGACTGGGCTAAAATATATTATTATTATTATTATTATTATTATTATTATTATATTATTATTATTATTATTATTTTATTATTATTATTATATTATTATTATTATTATTATTATTATTATCATTATCATTATCATTATTATTATTATTATTTATTATTATTATTATTATTATTATTATTATTATATTATTATTATTTATTATTATTATTATTATTTATTATTATTATTATTATTATTATTACTTCAGCAACCGCTGGATATCAGTGCTGATATCCCTGAAATTATTTCCTTTAATAAAATCAACAGATATATTAACAAAAAAGTTCAGGCAACTGGCCCACTTATCCCAGTGTCACACAAGTTGCAGAAGCCTAGTAGCTTGAATTCATTTGACTTGAAAGCACAGTATTGACTGCATTTTGCTAAAACTTCTCCTGCGGCAGAGCAGCAGCCAGATTATCTTGCTGCTAGCATTAGTTTTAGCTCGCGATTACGTGTGTCTCGTGCCGCGACCCCACGGGGCAGCATTGAGAACAGTGATCCTTCTTACAGTTTATCGCCCAGTTTTTCTAATGCTTACAATTTCCGTTATTATCACACAAATTATAGTATTAATAATAAAATCAGTAGAAAGAGCAATAGCAAAGATCAGAACAGTGCTGGTCAACTAGAGACGTCTCTACTAAGTCTAAGAAAAATGAAGTCGACAGGATCTTTACGAGAAAATATATCTATTATCAACAAGTCTCTGTCACCTTCATCTATTCCGTTGCCGCCACTTGATATAGAGCTTCTCAAAATAAGGCTAGGTTGTAGTGGTATGGGGTGCACTCAATATGAAAAAGAAGCATCTACAAAAAACACGTTTAGAACAATATCTCCAACTACGCGGCGCAACAGCATGACGGTATCTCATTACCAATATCACAGTAATTTCTCGCGTAGGTCAGTCCAACAGAGTGCAAGTGACTTAACAAATAAACTGGACATTATTGTAGCAAACAATTATTTAAAAGATGTATTCTAGCGTTTGTTTGTTTTTTTTTATCTGCCTAACTATACACATTTTACTTCTTTTTATCTAAAAAATAAATACCATAAACTTATAGAAAAATAGATGTCAGTAAACATCTTTAAAAAATCTATTTGTGTAAATGATATTTCATTTGCATATACATTCATTCATCATGATTTTAGAAAATTCCCACAAGTTTGAATGATTCTTTGATAACTTGAATGTTTTAAAATATTTTGATTCCAAGTTCCTATTTCTGAGCGGATCATAAGCCTGTTCACAAATATTTAAAAAAAAATTCAAACCCTAGAATTAGCCAAGCTAATATGTATTGTCTTTTTTTTATCAAGTTTTTGATTGTTGTTGTTGTTGTTGTTGTTTTGATCACTTTATGTATTACTATGAGTACGTATCTGAAGATCAAGAAGCCATAGAAGATGAAAATGTAAAGCTTTTGTTCTCATAATCTTACATATAAAAAAAGAGCCTAATTTGGATTAAATAGAAAATTAGAAAAGAACCAATATTACTGGATAATAGTTTTCTAAATTTAAAACAATAACTACGCGTCGCGCTTTTTGTTTTTCTTTTTTTCTTTTTTTTTTTTTTTGTGAATACAATTTTTTTTCTTAAAACAAAATTGAATCTTTCTATTTCACGTAAAAATTATAGTTATCGCCCCTTTTTTTTTACGTTGAATCAATTTACTTTACATGTAAGGTCGTGTTCTAATTTTTTTTTTGTTTGTTTGTTTGTTTGTTTAAAAATGACCAACATCGACAAACTGAGACCAGTGCCCACATCAGCAAAGCGCAGTCTAAGACGGACCGCTACGAAGACGACGCTGTTACTACAACATGAGTTTTCTGATGAGACAGGTGAAGAATATGAAGGTACAAGTTTTGGTGATTTCCGGACTTATATGGCGGCCAAGCAAACAAAATTGCAGAACCAGGCACAGGCATTTCTCAACGACGCAAAGGTGGTGGGCACAAATGCTAATAACAACAGCTCTGTGTCACAGGTGTTCCATGGGTGTGTCATCTACATCAACGGCTACACAGGTGCTGCTTATTCGAGTGAAATGCTGCAACGGCTTATCGTTGCGCACGGCGGTATTCACGTCAATCACATGTGGGGCGGCCAGACCACAGTCACGCACATTATCGCCACGACGCTGACAAACCGAAAACGCGAAATGCTTCAAGATTATCGTGTTGTCACGCCGGCCTGGATTTTAGCATGCATCGAACAGAAGAAACTGCTTGACTGGATTCAGTACCGCACATTTCCTGGTAAGGATCCCGCCCAGCGCGTACTTGCATTTACCTCTGTGGCGCCAGATAACCCTGTGGTTGCTAATACTTTGGCGCCCCAACATGTAGATCTGGAAAAAGAAGGAAAAGAGCAAAAAAATACGACACTGCCTGAAAACAAGAAAGAAGTATCAGCACTAGGAAAAGAGATTACCTCAGAAGCTGTGGGCGATTTTCTTAACAAAGACGACCGTTATTCCAAGTCGGTACCCCCGATCACAGATCCCGCATTTATCACACATTTTTATCAAAATTCGCGGCTACACCACCTGAGTCACTGGAAAGCCGAGCTACGCCGACGATATTTCCCACCAGCAAGTGTGGTAGCTCAGTTACTAGCATCTACACCCCCATCCAGTGCTGTTGCTGAGTCTGCTCGACCCCCTATTTTGTTTCACGTTGATTACGACTCTTTTTTTGTGTCAGCATCACTTCTCACACGGCCTGAACTCCGTGACCGCCCCGTGGTGGTCGCTTCAGGCTCAGCGCAAAGTAGCGACGTAGCTTCCGCCAACTATGTCGCTCGCCAGCAGTACGGCGTCCGCAACGGCATGTGGCTGGCGTCAGCCCGTCAGCGCTGTCCTGCGCTTGTGGTATTGCCTCTTGAATTCACCGTGTATGAGCAAAAAAGCGCGGCGCTTTATGGCGTGCTTAACACGCTAGGTGCCGATCTCGTCTATCCTGTGTCTGTGGACGAGGCTGTTATCGACGTCAGTAGTGTTGTTTACTCACAGGTCGAAGAGCGGGATGTGTCTTTGAAAGAAGCCGTCGCCGCACTTGCAGCCACTATCAGGAATAAAGTCAGGGAAGCCGCTGGGATTGAGGTTAGCGTGGGAGCTGGCACAAATATGCTACTGGCACGGCTGGCACTCGCGCAAGCCAAACCTGCCGGCAGTCACTTTCTGTCATCACTCGTCACCCCTACTAATGAACACAATCCTAACACAAAAGATGACAAAGCTGCTGACACTAGCAGCAGCGTGGATGACACGCTCACGCTGCGCGATCTCCCTGGCGTGGGCCGGTCTATTGTGCAGCGGTTGGCAGCTATGGGCATTACATCACTGCGGCAGCTCCGCGCGCCGCATGCTCTGGCGCAGCTCACGAACGAGTTTGGGCCCAACCATGGCATGCGCCTGCACGAACTAGGTCATGGCATCGACCGAACCCGACTAGTTGATTGTTGTTCACGTGACCGCAAGTCTGTTGGTGCCGAGATTTCGTGGGGCGTGCGTGCAAACAGTCGTAATGATGTTGACGTTTTTCTGGGAAACTTGCTTCAAGAGGTGTGTCGACGACTTAACGAAGAAAGCGATAGCAATAACAGCAGCAGCAGTTATACTAGTGAAACTATGCAGAATCATGGCTTCAATGACTCCAGTAGTGCTAGTAGCACTTGTAGTCTTAATAAGGCGACTACAACTATGGCACGAGGCGTGACCCTCAAAGTGTACCGCGCGCTACCTGACGCAGATATTACGCGCGCCAAGCGACTTGGACATGGCCAGTGTGATGTGTACAGCCGATCACGCACCCTTGGTGCAGCTACATGCGATCCGGCCGTGTTGCTGCGTGTGTTGCGCACGCTCATGGATGGCATGGATTGTCCTCCCGCACGGCTTCGAGGTGTCGGTATCCAACTTACTAAACTTGAGCGTGTTGCTTCCAGTGCTGGAATTGTTGGAACTGTAAGGAATAAGGGTAGTATGTTGCGATTTGTGACTAGTGCTGCGACTGCAAAAAAGGCAGCTGATACGACCGTAGATTTGGCAGATAACGCTGCAACTGCAATTAACACTGACAATCTCTCTGCAGCTGATAGCACGATTTCTACTAATTCAGCTATTACTGCATCAATGGTAAACCCCAACGGTGAAGTAATTGAATCCTTAAACGAACGGATGGCCAATAACTTTGGCAACATCAAGCATGGGGGTCACGATAAAACAGAAAAAATACTTGATTTAGATCGTACCGATGTTATTCTTATTCCACATATACCTGATGCCATAAATATTGACTGGAACGTGTATAACACGCTGCCAGCCAGTCTCAAGCGCTTTGTCCGTGCAGAGTACAACTTACCAGCAGCAACCGCATCACAGTTGCTTCGAGAAGAAGCGGAGGTAGAAGCAGAGGCTGACAGTAATCTAGTTCTAAGGCTTGATCAATTTGATAAAAAAAGCAAATTCAATTGTGATAATGAGATGGCCATGTTAATGGAAGAAGAGACGCTTTTGCGGGAGGAATATGAGCTTGAAGCACAGACCAAGCAGATTGAAATTGAGCGTCAGATCCACATACAGAGGTTACAACCAGAAAATCCAAAACGACAACAACAACAACAACAACAACAACAACAACAACAACAACAACAACAACAACAACAACAACAACAACAACAACAACAAC
>QVTG01000018.1:35388-46217 GCA_013305925.1 Geotrichum reessii | reverse complement strand
ACAACAACAACAACAACAACAACAACAACAACAACAACAACAACAACAACAACAACAACAACAACAACAACAACAACAAGAGCAGCTAAATCAAAAAGAAAAAAAGCTTATGCTGGCGCCTCCTGCCAAACGCGCTCGGTTAACTCGACGACCCCGTGTGTACCAAAACACTCTTACGCAGCAATTTTCTACTGAACTTGACAATAGCAGCAATAAAAACGCCGGTGAAGCCGAGTATAACTATTTTCGGCATCCGTCTATTCTTGACGCTGATGTACTTCGGGAGCTGCCGGCCTCGGTGCTGGCAGAGATACAGCAGGACCTTATGCTAAGAGGCGTTGCATCAATTTCTAACAGCACTAGTAATAATAGTATTAATAAAGTTATCACCAATCAGGGTCCTACTACTACTACTACTACTACTACTAAGAGTAGTAATGGTAGTACGCACACGCGGGCCCAGCCGCCGGCCCGGAATCCTCCGCTGCTCGATGCGCGCCATGCGCCCGCGGACGCCAGCCGGCTGGTCGCGCAGTGGCTAACGTTTGCGACCGAGGCTGGAGGCGGCCCGCACGACGCCGACGTGCGCGTAGTCACTGACTATGCTTGCCGACTGGCCGCCAATCCTCGCTACTGGGGCGATGCCGTGGGGTTTTTTCAGAGTGTTGAGCGCGAGATAAGTATACATGCCTGTGGCGTATGGGACCCCTTTTTAGCGGATCTTAAAGAGGCCATCCAAGCAACATTTGAGTCTCAGGGTGTTCCCGTTATATTATAATGATCTTTAGCATTTTTATTCAAGTGTTTTTTTTTTTCAAATTTTATTTATTTTTGTTTTATATAAAAAAAATTTCTATGCAATCCATTATTATTATTATTGTTATTTTTGTTGTTAATTGTTTATATATGTTTTACTGTCATAAAAAACGTTCATTAAAAAGCTTCGAGGATGCGCAGGGTGTTGGTGTGGCCAAAACCACCGGTCCAGCCTTGGATAGCAACAACAGCGTCACCCTTAGTCAAAATTCCCAGCTCAATAGCCTGATCAATACCCCACTTGAGTCTCTGCTCAACATCAGCCTGCCAGTCTTCAGCAGATTCAGGACGAGGCTCAGTGTAGATAAAAGGATACACACCTCTATACAGATGCGAAAAGCGTGCTGCCTTTTCGTTTCTGGTAACCATCAGAATGGGGCAATTAGGTCTGTACTTGGAAACCAAGCGCGCTGTCGCACCGGAGGTAGACAATACAATGATAGCGCGGGCCTGCTGCTCAAAAGAAGCAGAAACAGCAGAGATAGCAATGGTTTCACCAGTCTCAGTTGGACGCGGGACTAAAGATCTGAGTTCTTCGAACAGAGGTTGGTAAGCAATACCCTTTTCAGCGACAATAGCAGTTTCATGCATCATATGAACAGCTTCTGTAGGATAGTCACCCTTAGCTGTCTCACCAGAAAGCATAACACAGTCAGCACCGTCAAGAATAGCGTTACCAACATCAGAGACTTCCGCTCTGGTAGGACGGGGGTTATATGTCATAGACTCGAGCATCTGGGTGGCGCAGATGACGGGTTTACCGGCCAGGTTACACTTGGCAATCAATTGCTTCTGAACGATAAACACCTGAGATGCGGGAATTTCAATGCCGAGATCACCACGAGCAACCATCACACCGTCAGTCTCCTTAAGAATGTCGTCAAAGTTGTTAACACCCTGTTGGTTCTCAATTTTAGCAATAATCTTGATACTCTTGCCCTCCTCACCGAGAACTTCACGGATGGCACGGATATCGTCGCCAGTACGGATGAATGAGGCAAAGATCATGTCAACTTGGTTTTTAACACCAAACTTGATATCTTCCTTATCCTTCTCGGACAGGGCAGGAAGATCGACGTCAGTCTTGGGAAGATTGACACCCTTGTGAGAGGAGATTTTGCCGTTGTTGACGGCCCTGACTCTGAGAGTCTCGTCATCAACAATTTCAAGAACCTCGAATGAGAGAACACCGTCGTCGACGTAGATAATGCGACCAGTCTGAATGACCTTAGTAAGGTTCTTGTAGTCGACGTACATAATATCCTGGTTTGACATCTCCTTATACTCGTCGTTAGTGGTAAAAATCATTTCATGGCCGGCAGAGATGGGGTAGTCAAGACCCTCAACGGTGTTACCAGTGCGGATCTCAGGGCCCTTGGTGTCGAGAGCAATGGCAATGGGTCTGCCGGTGTACTCCTGTTCAGATTGACGGGCATGGTCGACAACTGACTGGTGGTACTCGTAAGAACCGTGAGAAAAGTTCATGCGAACAATGTTAAGACCAGCCTTGCGCAGGGCAGTGATCATCTCGACGGAGTTGGTTTTGGGACCAATGGTGCCAATGATAGAAGACCGACGGTAGTTTCTGTTGGGAAGGTTTTCAACGTCCAGGGTACTGAGCCATTGGAGGTTAGTGTTGGGACTGTCTGAAGAATAAATCATTGTGTAAATAGCGAGAGGGGGAAAGTATAATGGAAGGATTAGTTGATGAAGAATGTGAAGAAGAAGAAAAGGAAGAAAAGGAAAAGAAAGGAGGAGGGGGGAGGCCGTATTTATAAATGATGTTTTTTTTTTTTAATTTTTAATTATACCGGATAGGCCGTCATAGACCCGTTAGGTAACGGCAATAGAAAGGTGTGAAGAAGACAATATTTGGAATTTTTAGATAGAGAGCTTTGCTGTGTTGAAGGGAAAATTTTTTTTTTTTTTTTTTTTTGGAACCTCTGCTGAGGGGTCGTTTGATAAAACAACACAAAAGAAAATACACAAAAAAAAAAAAAAGAAAAAAGGGCCAGCCGTTGTATACATACACACATTGACCCAGCTGTCAACTTTTGTTATTCATGTCCAAAAACTCACCATTGGGGAACAACGGTCAAAGATGGGTTGGCAAGAATAAAAAAGTTCAATGCTGAGCAGTTTAATTATTTGTTATGTTCATGAGTGGTTCTTATTACTGTTTAAATATAACACATTATCTAATATATTTTATATGTTGTTGTTGTTGTTTTTGATAACAGCAACATTGTCGTTTTGGTGGGAGGGGTGGCATACATCTTTTTTATACCTGATGGTAGTTTCCCAAAAAAGAAGGAGGGGTAGTTTTGCGATAAAAACGAAATGAAAAAGTTTTTCCGTTTTTCTCGGATGGCTTAAAATGAAAACAATTATAAGATTATTACTTAATTAGGAATTTAACTACAATTGAGGTTAGAGTTTTTAACTTTTTTTTTCTTTTCTACTTACCGTTGGCACAGTATGTAGTGAATATCCGGAAAAAAAAGAAAAAAAAAAGAAAAGTGGTTTTTTTTGGAAAAGTTGTTACAGACCCAAATAAAAAAACCTTTTTTTTATTCTTTTCTTCCCACCATTAACTCAAAATAAAATCACCATCTTCATTATTTCAATCGCTAATGGACACTTTGTTGATTGGCATGTTTTTATTCGTGAGAAGAATATCACCACTACTAATAATAATGATGATGTTAAGATAAACTTTTGTAAAACTATCTATTGTTTAAACCCTTTTTTTTTTTTTTTGTTTCTTTAAAAAATAAAAAAACAAAGCAACTTGAATCATTTGTCAATACGTTTTAAAAAAAACAGTAGTCTCCAGACAACAACATCACCGTTACTATCATCAGTTAAAAAATGAAAAAAAAAAAAAAAAGCTACTTGTAAGGAGAAAAAGAGGGTCTTTAATATATAACCTTATTTGTACAGAATGGGTAGCTGCCAGGAATGGTTGTAGATGATAAAATTAAAGTATGGAGCCATCACCATTAGGAAATTTTCTATTATTATCTCAAAACATAGTGGAATCAACAATCAGCAGATGCCACGATCAACAAAAAAAAAAAAAAAAAGAAAACTTAGTTCCAAAAATCTTTATATCGAGTACAACTACAGGACCCGCTTACTACAAATAAAATATTATTGTTGTTTTTTTCGTGTTATAACATCGCAGTTTAGATAGAAAATCTGTTTATTGTCCTTACATCACATAGTTATATAATTAAAATAATAATAACAAAGAACATCGCAGTTTATAATTTTTAATTAAAAAAATAAAATACAATAAAATAAAATAAAAACCCCAGGTGTATATAAAAAGGTCTGTGGTTCACAAGAGTTTGTCTAAAATATATCTTTTATGTTGCCAGTTGGTTTTTGGTCTCCTTGCAGCCAAAATTTCTAATAGTGTGGGTAAAAAAAAAAAAAAAATAGAGATTTGCCCAACATCTAACCCACAACATGATACTTTAATTCTATGAGTTAGAAATTCTATGACGATAAAAAGAAAAAACTTGAAATGTTGATTGTAGGAGTTTGATGGCTGTGATACTTGTTTTAGTATGCAAATGCTGATAAACTTATGAATGGACATAATCTATCAAAGTGTTTAATGTGTACAATTTCATCAAGTTTTATTTTTTTCAAATTGAGGTGCCATTCTAGATTTTATTTAACCTTTCTTGAAATTTGAATTTTGCAACATCACAATCAAAGGACACCCCTCTCCTGAACGTACTGCCATAGTTAAGCATATTATATTGCAGGTATATGTGATTCTAGAATATGTTTAAAGTTTGTTTGTTTTTTCTTCAATGAGAAAACCTCTGTATCAACATTAGAGCTTCTCGCCAGATAGATTTATATATAAACTTGATCACCATGGACCTTTTTTTTTTCTTTAAAAAAAATAATTGAAAAAAAAAACCGTTGTTATTTGTTCAACGGCAGTTAAATGCTCTAGCCTCCCGTCGATTACCGAGTCTGAGTTATATATAAAGGTCAGCAACAATGTTATGTGTAGTAGTATACCTGTCTTTTTTTTTTTTTTTTAAGATTATTCAAAACGCGCGGTTTAGATGGTAGCTACGGCATGTGCCGCCGGAACTAACGGGTGGCAGTATATTTAAACCGTAGACTCTGAAGAAACGGATACAGCATCTAAAAATTCTCAAAAAACCTAGGCAGTTGAAATATACATATAGTTTATATTCATATGATATCAAAATTTATTGCTTGGACAAGAGTTATGATTTATAACTTTCAAGAGCACAGGCTATCCTCTGTTCTTTTTTTTTTTTTGTCGTTATCGACGCATGTTTAACAGCAATCAGACTTGAATTCTGTTTTTTCAGTGTTTTAGAAAACTAATTCTTGTTATTGAAGACAATAAACAGAACACATACAAATTGCCAAAAAAAAAAAAACTCAATTGCATTTACAGTTTGTTTTACGCATAATGATTGTGAAATGACGACTCTGTTTTTTTTTGGTATTTTTTAAAAAAAAAAATTGTTATTATCACGTTCTGGATATTCAAGCTTAGACTGGCTTAATCTGATTTCTGACACTTTTTGTTTTTTTGTTAGTCTTGAATGATCCGGTCAACATTTTTAATGGTGACTTTCTACTTCATTATAAGCATCTTCACTATACTCAGTTATGAAAATTTTCTCTGTTTAAACGACTGTCCTCTCAAATGTGAATGGTTTAGGAAAAAGTAGCAAGAGGGTGAAGCCAAGCGCTTGCACAAAGTCGTCTTTAAATTTTTTTACGGGGTAACGCTCAGCGTTTAGGAATCCGTTTGTTTGTTCTACTGGCTTACTCAAGACAAAAGTTGGAGTCTATTGAGACTTTCGCTTAAGAGAGAAAGCGTGTGTGTGTGTTTAACTCTGAGGTTTAAACCCCCATTAAAAATTTAATCAAGCAACTTGGGTTTCATTTCAGGTTGTTGTGTGTGTATAATAATGCCTAGCTTACGTTTAAATATTGTGTTTAATATATCATACACCTTTTTAGTTTTTTCATAATTGAATCGAGTAGATAATACGTAACGGGAATCTAAATTAAAAAAAAATTGAAAAAAAAAAAGCCAAAACCTGATTTAAAACATTAGACTTGTTACTTGTATTTGTGTAAAGCAGCCAAACACGTGTGTTTTTAGGGTTAGGATCAACAAGTTATGATGAAATATTTATACGTTATTTGTTCTTTTCTGAGTAACCAAATTTGATTTTAAAAAAAAAAAGAAACTAAACTCAATCAACATAACAAATAATCATAAAAGTTGTCATAAAAGTAATCATAAAAATAGTCACTTTTTTTTGAAATTTTTCATTTCTTTCCAATTGATTCCAACAACAACAAAATGTAACCATCCACTCCCCCTTTCACAACAGAACCTCAAAGACTTTTTTTTTTTTAACCCCCAAAAATTTTTTTCTTTTTTTTTCTTTTCTTTCTCTTTTTCTTTTCCTTCTTCTTCTTTTTCCTCTCTCCATCCCTCTCCTTATCCATACTTTTAACAATGTCTACTGAACAAACTTTCATTGCTATCAAGGTATGTTTTATCTTCTGTAAACTATAGATATATGTATTTATCTATTTTTTTTTTGTGTGGTTGACTTATTTTCTAACTCTTTTTAAAAATAGCCCGATGGTGTCCAGCGTGGCCTCATTGCCCCCATCATCTCCAGATTCGAGGCCCGTGGCTTCAAGCTTGTTGCCATCAAGCTCGCTCAGCCCTCCGAGGAGCTCCTCCGTGAGCACTACTCTGACCTTCAGGAGAAGCCCTTCTTCCCTGGTTTGCTCTCTTACATGAGATCTGGTCCCGTTCTCGCTACCGTCTGGGAGGGTAAGGACGTTGTCAAGCAGGGCCGTGCCATCCTTGGTGCCACCAACCCTCTCCAGTCTGCCCCCGGTACCATCCGTGGTGACTACGCTATTGACGTTGGTCGCAACGTTGCTCACGGCTCTGACTCTGTTGAGTCTGCCAAGAGAGAGATTGCTCTCTGGTTCAAGAAGGAGGAGCTCGTTGAGTACACCCCTGCTCTTCACGCTTGGATCTACGAGTAAGCGTATCGATTTCTAGCATGATTTGTATATACTGAAATTGATTTGACTTGAATCGTTTTTTTTTTTTTTGAAAAATCACGTAAAACCTTTTAATGTTTTGTAGAGACCACTCCTTAAAAAGCAAATTTGTTTTATAAGTATACATATCAAAGTCTCTCTTTCTTTTTAAGGTAATAGCAACATAAAAAAATACTTTCAAAACATCAAAATAAAATAAAAAAAGAACAATAACAAAAAAGAAACTTGAGAAATAAAACGTACTTTCTACTCTTTAGTGCTCGCCAGCCTTCTTCTTCCAGGTCTTAACCTCTTCCCACGCTTGGGCCAGCTCTTTCTTTAACTTTTCGTTCGTGTTGGATAATTCCGCAATACTTTGTTCATTGAGCAGCTTTTCAATAGTGTACTTTTGAATAAGGGTGGCTTCGGTCTCCTTAAGTTGGCGGATATACTCAGCAGCGCGCTGCAGAATCTGGCCCTTGTTCTTGTCGCAATTAGGGACAATTTGAGAAAGGGTGTGGATACCCTCATTGATATTTTCGCGGCGCCGGCGCTCAACTTCTTTGTGGTTGTCGCGACGCTGGCGGTGCCATTCAGGGCTACCAACGGGCGGCTTGGGTCCAACAGTTGCAGAGAGCTGGTTATGGAGAATGACTTGGGGCTGTTGAGATTGTTGTTGTGGTTGCTGTGGCTGGTGTTGCTGCTGTTGTTGTTGATGAGTTGACGGCTGCTGTTGAGATGTATGTATCAAAATGGGGGCTGATGAGGTAGTTCTCACAGAGACAGGTGCACTGGTGGCACTAGTCGTGCTTCCATCGTCATTACTGACAGCAGCCGCCGCTGTCGCCACAGTGTTGTTGTATGCCGACACATCCTCAACGGCAGCTGCAGCCGCAACCGCCGCAGCAGCTCTCAGGGCGGTGTTGTCCTCGGCAGAGGTTGAAAAGCTCCGCTTTCTTGACGACGCGTTATGGTTCGACTGCGACTGGTGGCGCTTGGCATGATCAAAAAGTACTGCTGCTGCGGCAGTATCGGCAATGGCATGCTCCTTGAGTTGATTTTCCTGCTGTTCGAGGATTTCATTGTCAATCACGTCGTTTGACGTTTCCTGCGCAGTGGCACTGGCATGCTGTTTCTTGACTGCGGGATTCTTTTCGCTCTTCAGCTCGGGTTTGGCGTACACTGTACGGCGGCTTTTGACAGCAGTATCGTGGCTATCGTTCATAGTTTTATGTGTTCCAGGGAGTTATAGATCTATAGTAATTAAAGCAAGCTGGTTAGCATTGAGTCGGGGCTTGGTTGTAATATGAGTGCTCAGTCATGTGATGGTTTTAAGGGTCTGACGCGTTGAACACCCAAATAAAACTATGTGAAATACCACAGAAGAACTTTTTCACGGCCTTATACAACAAGAAAAGAAAAGAAAAGAAAGAGTACTTACAATTATTACGCGTGTGCAGATTGTTATTTTTTTTTAAAAAAAAAAAAAATCCAATAACAAATTTCACAAAATAAAAATAATAATAAAAAGAATAAAGAAGAAACAAAAAATTATAATAGGAGAAAGTGGTGATTGATGCCTTTTTTTTTTTCAATGGTAGACAGTTGAATGGACGACGCGTCGTTTCTTCTTTATTCGTATGTGTGTGAAGAAAATTATTGAAGGGAAAATAATAAACAAAAAAAAAAAAAGAAGGTCAGGTGAGAGAAGAACAGGTGATCTGGGCAGGTTTATATCCTTTTTTTTTTTAATATTATTATTGCAAAGGCAATATGGATAACAGTATTAAAAATACTCATTTTTTTTTTTGCTTCTCTCACTGTAAAACCAGGGTCTTTCTTTAAAAGTGCTGACATTTACACATTGTATGTGTAAATATCGGAATAAAAATTAGATACACTCATACACGTGATGAAATAAATTAATCAGCAAGATTAGTAATTTATGATGAATCATGGCGTCATCCCAATACATATGCTTTATTGGTTATCAATATGTAGAGAAAACTCAATGTGTATGTATACGTATATAGTGAAGACCATGTTATTATGTAAATGCTTCTTTAACTCATCAGTTTGTACATATAGCAGTGATTTTAAGAGTATTGTGTGTACAATCACGTCACAGACATAAGTAACATAAGAGACATGGACCATATAACTTGAATTAAAAGGCTTAAATGAGCATAGACCACCTAAATTTCTTTAGTTCATAAATTGTTTTATATTTGACCCCCAAAGGTTTATACGAACTTGTAAAATATGAAAAAAAGCTGGTTGTCAGTATTATTATTATCATTTGATATCCATCCAGTAAATGTATTTGCCATTGTTTATAAAACTTATTTACCAGAGTTTGGGCCAGCTGATGATAAATATTTTCATCAACTTTGTGAATATTTAACTTACGAACATAACAAAATTGATTAATTATTTAATCCCTTTTTTTTCATTTAATTTTTGAGATGAATATCCATTGTATTGATTTTGTGTACAAATTTAGGCAAAGAGCATGGATAACATATTTTTTTTTTCAATCTCCATAATCGTCTAGATTCACACTGCCTGACAGGTTCTAGAACTCTTTCCCCTGAAGTGAAGAGTTTTACATTGGTTTTAATAAAAGAAAAAGAAAAAAAAAAGAAAAAAAAGGAAAAAAACCGGTGGTACACCTTGCACAACATGCATGGCAAATCTTTTCTTCTATTCTTTATTCACGTCCCTCCCCTCCTTCTTTCTTTACCACCTTTTTTTGAAAGAAAAACTTTCTACTATAATAAGACACGGACCATCGCACTCCAGTATATTCACACCCCAACTCTAATACCTTTAATTGGTCTTGTGGCTAGTTGTCAATCTCCCATTCTTCCTTTCCTATACAGCTCTTGTTACCTAATCTATTAAACAAAAAAATTACAGAAGGTAAACAGGGTTTAAGCTACGAATGTAGCCAGCACTCAAGTCTCAGAAATCCTTATATCAGATAAATGGCACAGACATTGTTTTGGACGGCCCATTGCAGGGTTTTTTTTTCTGATCTAACTAACTATGAAAATATAATGCTGAGGTGTATGGTAGTGTATAAGCCGTAAGACAAAGTGGTTCTATCAAAGTCTGATACTAAAACAAGCCCTCTTTGAATCTTTTTCTTTTTTTAAAAAAAATAAAAAAGCATACTTCTACTTCAAAAATTTCCTTATTACTTTTTTTTTTTTTTTCTTAGCACCCTATTTTATAATATACTCCGCTCACCCTTTATTGTGAATGATACATATCGCAACATAACGATACTCTAATTCACAGATTAAATTCTGTTCTGTTCAAGTAGAACTAGAAAATAATTTGATCATATGAATTCGTTTTTCTTTTTTTTTTTTTTTTAAAAAAAAAAAAGCTATTTATATTGATCTAATACTGCCTAAGCTTGATCTAAGCCTTGTATTGTGACACTCATACCGTTTATACCTTTTTAAAGAAATTAATTTCAAAATTAAAATCCATGTGAAAATTGGTTAATTTAACTACCTCATTAAAATATAATATATATATACGCGATAAAAACAGTTATATGTAGTTCATTCTCATAGTATAAAGATTAATGCCTAAAAAAAATTCAAAATCATTAAACCCTGTTACTTCATGGAGAATTCGGCGCCATCGAATGCCTGAAACACCTAAAGTGTGCTGAGAACGCTAAATTTAAAGTCTCATAGAACATCTGTTTATTGTCCTTATATCACACAGTTAGATAGATAGAAAATCTGTTTATTGTCCTTACATCACATAGTTACATAGATAGATAGAAATAACAAAGATATACAAAGAAGACATGGAATTCAAAAAACATTTGTCTCTATGAGACTTTAAAATTAGCGTTCTCAGCGCGCTTTAGGTGTTTCAGGCATTCGATGGCGCCGAATTCTCCATGA